>NDXZ01032092.1:0-27011 GCA_003055125.1 Paykullia maculata
ATATATATAGTGGAAACAGATTTTTACAATGGTCACAAAAAAGGATACATTGGAAGCATTTTTGCATGTGCATTACTTTGTTTAAATTAAAAATAAAACATTAATAGAGCTTATGTGTAATCGTTTTCAAAGTTGTATTAAATTTTGTTAATAATTAAATTTTATTTTAAAAGTATTTTAGAACAGAGTCCAAATTGTTTTCCCTTTTTCTTTTTTCCCCTTTGAAAAACCTTCACGATAACTAGTGTAGTAATAGGAAATATTCACTTGACATTTAACAAAGTTTATATATTATTGTTGCTTTTGACTGGGTCTATTTAGATGTATACATGTAACTTTTCATCAGTTTGTCTGTTAAAAACATTCAGTTATCTGAATTACCAGCAACAAATTGTTGCTATTTTTTGTGTGCAGGCTTGCGTGTGTGTGTCCGTAAATATGCAGCATTCGTGTGTTATTTTCATTAAATAAACGTGTTGAAGACTGTTTAGTACATAACGTCTTAACTATTATTTAGAATTATAGAAACATTTTGGAAATTTTGTTAACTAGTTATACAAATTTATAGCATAATTTTTTAATTAAAACTTTGTTTGTAGTGTTTCTATAACAAAATTATATCAAAATTATTATCTATAAAAATTTCTATGGTTAAACATTTTAAGTTTTTTATTTCTTATTTGGTTGTCCTGGCATCCCGTTTTTTTTATAAATTATTGTCATGGTTTTCTCAAAATATTTTCCGTTAGTTTCCCTGAAATTTTATACATTTTCTTTTATTTTTCTAAGTATTTTTTCTGCCCATTTCATTTATAAGTGAAAATAAACTTTTTTATAACAAAACATATACAAAGTGTAAGAAAAACATGTTAACAAACACTTAAACCCAAAGATAATCTATCGGAATTGTATTAAAAAAAATGAATAAAAGAGAATTGTTTTATATTTAGTTTTATATTTAAAAAATTTCCCCAAAAATTTAAGTGGTTTTTTGTTTGGCTCTAGAATACAGCAAAAACAAAACAAAACCTACATAAACATTAAAATAATAAAATTTTCTTTGCTTTCCACATGCTCAGATGTATTTCGTATAAAACAGGATTTTATTTGTTTGTATATAATCATACATTGTTGCAACATTCTCACATGCAAACATACATTCATACGCAGTACATGAACTTTCTTCGTATGTGTTCTTGTTAAATATTTAATATTATAATGAGCCAAGTTGTTGTGTTTCATTTTAAATATACTCTAATGGCAAACTCTTTGTATTATCATTTCAAATGGAGAATGAAACAAACGCTCGCACATATTCGTAAGATAAAACAATAAAGATTTTAAACATGTTGTTAAGATGTTTGAAATTTTAAGCTGAATTTATTTGATGATTTTGAAAATTTAAGTTTTTGAATTTAAAAAAAAAAAATTATGTAAAAATCTTTATGAAATTTATAAAATTTTAATATAAAAATAAAATTGCAGAATAAATGCCCTATAATATCCTCAATATAAGAGTGAAATTTTAAGTGATTTCGTTTGCAAAGTGCAAAGCTCTTCATATGTCCTTTATTTTGATTAAACTTAAATTCAAGTTATTTTTAAAGCGATTTTCGAAAATTCAGTCATTTTTTTTTTAGCAAACTGAGAAGTATAATATTTGACATAATTAAAGTTTTTATAACAAAACAATGCAGAAGGATAAAATGTATATTCTTGGCTTAGCATTAAATTTAAATTAAAGTTTAAAGCGCAAATTTTTATCACTTGTTAATATTATTTTTAAGTTGTTTTTCCTGTTAATAATGACTTTTTTTTTTAAATAAACATTTGAAGTCACATTAAAATTAATTAAACAGATTCTGTTTGCAACTTAAGGATATTTACTCAAAACAATGAAACAATAAAAAGCGAATGAAATCATGATATGTAGGCCAAAAAGCAAAATTAATAATTCATAGTATCTATAGAAATTAAATCAATTGAAACATGAATCCCGTTGCGACATCAGCATATTATACCCCCCATTCATTCTTTCGTAAAATATTTACAAAATCCTGTTAATTTAATTTAAAATATGCAAATTTAAAAAAAAAATAAAAACAAAAAATGCTACTTCTGCCATAATCGTGGTGAAATCCTACAATCTTCTGCTTTTGCAAGTTAAAACATCAATTTATGTTTTTTCAATATTAATAGTTTTTTTGCCCCATTTTAAGTATGAATTTCTAATCAGGTAAATTTTATGAAGTAATAAAAACAAAAACTACACACACACACAACTTTAGGAATCATTTTTGCATATCTAATGAGCGTATAGACGTTTAAGTGGGTGTATGATTTTATAAAAACATTCTTTGTTTTCTAATCAACGTAAAATAAATTACTTGCAATACTTTTCTCTTACAGTTTGCTTTTTAAGGGTTTCAACATTCATTAAGTTTTTCATTTTTCCTACTTTTAATTCATTGAATCCATTCAGTCAGCCAGTAAATGAGTTCATTTATCATATAAAGTACTTTATTACCGATGTAGCGTATAAGTGTTATTTAATTATGAGAGCTCTACATATAACACGTATACGTTGTGGTGGTACAAGTTTAAGTAAACAAGTAAAAAAGTGAGTCTCTGAGAAAGTATCGGAGAAAGAGGGAAGTGCTAAATAAGTGTGAGTGAGTTCTTGTGCCAGCATGAGGTATAATTGAAGAGTTTTTTTCCAACAATAATCACACGTCTAGGTATACAAAAAGGAAAATTTATTTCGAATCAACATTTAAATAAGCGAATTGAATTATTTTAACATAAATTGTTTGCACTTGTGCGTGTGTGTGTATGTCTTCTTTATGTAAATAAATAAAGTGGAAAATTTTAATTATTTTCATATTTATTTTACAGATTTTAGTAAGAAACGATTTAAACTCAAAGTTATTATAAGTGATTATTCCATGTTTATGAGTTAATAGAAAATTATAAAAAAAAAATATAAGAAACATATTTAGATTTCTAGGCTAAAACACCAGGATGCAAAAAAGCAATTAATGAAATCGCAAAAGGAAAAAAACAAGTAGTAAAAACTAAAAAAACTTTAGTTCTTTTGTATCACAAACATAGTAAAGTTGACGTTAAACAAATTTGTTAGTAAATTTTCCATTAAAAACAACAATTTAATTTACAAACTTCTGAATCATTTAATGCATTAAATATACTACAACTAAATGTTGAATAAAATTTTTTTCTTTTTATATACAGACATTTTAACATACATACGTACACGCTACATGCATTAACTGTATGTTATGTTACAAAATATATTTATTGGCAGTGCATAATTTCAATGTTGCGTGAAATTGACTTTTTGCAGCGCAAAAAAAATGAAAAAATTCTTTTAAATATGTTACATCTAGGGCATGTGCAACGTGAAAAACGTAAAAAGCTTCTTTAATTATTGTAAAAAAAAAAATTAAAAAATGGTTGTGGGGAATTTTATTTATTTCAGCAGTTTTTATGCTGCTGAATACAGTTTTATTTTACAAATTTTCTCATGAATCCTTTAATATTTAAATTCTATTAAGTTTGAATATATTTAAAAATTATTCTAGTTAATTTAAAAAAAAATTGTGCTTCCTTGCTAATACTGTTTACACTGAGAAAACAAAAACTACCAATTGTCATAGAATCAAATTGATAAGTTAATTTAATAATGTCCTTCCGACCATTTGTCCGCTTAGCCATGTAAAAACAATTTAAAACCCAATTTAATTACGTTTGGGGCGTAGTTTTTGCTTATTTACCGGTATTTATGCATAATAATATATATTTAAGTTAGGTTTTGCTTGATTTATATGACTTTCAGCTAAATTATATTTAAAATAGGTTGTTCTTAGGTTAAAGAAAAAACTAATAAACGAAAATAAACAGTTTTTTTAAGCCAAAGGGTTTAAGGCCCTTGATCCTTATAGGATCAATGCGAAAATATATAAAGGATGGATAATGACGATTACTGTTTCACTTAAACATACTTGTTCTATTTCCAAAAATGTCGTTGACGGTTTTACGTGGTGGCTTTCTTAGCAGGCATATATTCATTGGTCAAAAGTGGGAAGATGTCGTTCTTAATGAAAATAATCCATTCTTGTGCATTATCGAATTGTTTTTATTATTTGAATATAAGAAGGATGTTATCTTTCGTAAAGTTGGACAACTTTCTGAGTTCAATTTATTTGTCATTAACTAGAAGTGATTTCTTTACTGAATTTTCCAAACCACTCACTACTGTAGGCTATTAGCAAAATATTGCATAAAAATGTGACATCAGGCTGATGTCTCAATACTATGTTAGGATGTGAACTTTCAATAAGTCACTGGTTTTAAATGTCAATAATTATAGAAACGACAACGTATAATGGAAGCTAGTGGCCTCTTGTTCTTAAGTGGAACCACAGAAATAAAAAATAGTGTTTTTAAATTTGCAATAGCCTGAAATTTAGAACGTTGTAAAAAATATTATATTTAAAAAATTGTTAAATAAATATATTTGAATGTTTTCAAATAAAATTGTAACAAAATAAAGGGTTTCTAGCTTAAAGGTGGTTGTTGGCCTTTTGTTCTTAGTCTAAGTATAAGCGCAGTCTAAGTTTATGCGCATAATTATCCTTCTAATCTTGTGGTTCAAGATAAAAAATATTAAAAGCATTTTCAACCTGAGGAACTTTTGCAAATCAAGACCAGAAAAATCAACACACGGTTTCATTAATTAAAGAAATTAAGTAAAAAGCTTTCGATAATGGAAAAATATTGGAAATGAATTATGAAAACAAAAACAATTTTTTTTTAAATTTGCATTAATGAGCAACTTTGCCGTGAGTGTGATAAAACTTGATAAAAGTTTAAAATATTTTGCACAAAATAATTATAAATTTTGTTTAAATAAAAAAATAAAAAAAAAATTGACACTTTTTTTGCAAATCTACCTGGTGTTTTTACAGTATGTGCATAAAATATACAGACCAATAATTAAAAAACATATTCATAATCACAATGAAAAGGAAAAAAAGTATCTCTTACATTTTAATTCGAATGAAGCGTATAACTAGTTTTCTTTTGCTTAGAACTCGAATAATTATATTCTTTTTATATATTTTTAAAGAGAATTTTGTTTATTTATTATATTTTTACCCTTTTTTTTTGATAATAAATTTATCCACAAATGTTAACAATTTAACAGCATAAATAATTTTCTAAAAAACACATAATTTTCGCAAATGTATAGGCTAAAGTTTTAGATACAGTTTTTTATTCAGTTTTTTTTTTATACAATTTGGCTACAATTTTGTAGTAAAATTTACAAATTCAAAACTCCCATAAGCCATAGAAACGGAACATAACAACAGACATAACGAGACAACTAAAAATGCAAAAATGTATTACTTGCAGGCAAACTAACGTGTAACAAAGCAGTATGCATGTATGTATGTACATGTGTATGTGTTCAAGTGTAAATGTATTAAAATTAAACAACATTTTATAAAGCATACTTATAAGCTTAAACGTGTTTGGTGGAGTTTTTCATTTTGTATCTGTTTACAAATACTTTGGTACATAAATAGAAATAATTTCTAAAACAAATATCAAATGCAAACAACCAAAATACATTGAAATTAAAACATTACACTGTGAAGACAAATGGTGTAAAGCAGTAGTCGACAGAAAGGAATTGTACACTAAATTACTTTTTTTTTGCAAACTTTTGTGTTTGAAAATTTCAAAAGAAGTTTTGTTTTTAATGAATTTTTATTTTTTTATATCTGCTCGCTTCAAAGTTATTAGGCAAATCTAATATGACACCTTTGTAATGGTTTTTATTTTTTCAGCTGGGGTGTTACTCAGTCTGTCCAGGTTTGTACCAAAGGTCTGCTTCTGTTAATTAAATTTAAATACAGCTTTAATCACAATGATCTTATTCTAGGCTATTACTACTTTTCTTAATACTATACTTTAAACGGCGGTTATGATGGAAGTCGCGATGTACTGATATTCCGGTTTGTAGGGACTTACCTGTGGAATAAAGGAAAAGATTTTAGGACGAAATATGTTTCACTATTCTAGCTACTTAGCAGGCATCTATTCTACTGCATTACCCTGTTTGGGAACATGTTGTAATCGAGTTATTGCAACGATTAATATTTTAAAAACAATAGCAACTGCAATTGTTTAGAAGCAGTCGAATTGAATTCGTATAAAAATTTAGAAACTTTAGCAAAATATTATATGAGTAGCAATACGGCTTCATTCAGAGACAATAATAGTGAGTAGCAACAATACAACCACGATCTGGTATCATACGGTATTTCAGACAAACTAGAGCGAAGTATAGCAATATTTACTACTCGAGAACTGCTCGCCCCTTTCGACTTCAAACTGCATACTTATTCAAGTAGTCTTTTAAACCAAACGAGAATTATAATTTGTAATGGTACGTTACACCTTCTAAAAAGACATTTCTATAAACTTTTAAGCTCTGATAGAATCTAACACATTAACACAATAAATTATAAAATGCAGCACTGCCGCAAGCACCAACACTAATAAATTGACAGATAAGGCGATCGGCAGCCAGACAGAAAAAACAAATAAATTTAAACAACAATTACTTATTAATGTTACATGTGCAACTGTCATATGGCTATAAACAATGAATGCAATGCAAGCAAAATTTCATGAAAAAGCTTAAAATATAACACACATACGGATGTGTATGTGTGTGTCATCGTAAACTAGTTGGTAATGTTGTTGCCTAACAATCTAAGAGTTGTGGGTTTGATTTCTACCAAAGCCTCTTGTAGGCTACTTTATAATGAGCAAATGTTCTTGGTTATTTTAAATTCGGTTACTTAAGTTAATTAATAACTTTTTGTTACATTTTAATAGCAAAAAGTTAAATAAAAGAAAAATAATCAAATAAGTACATGGCAACACTTACACAAAAAATAGCATAAATGTAACAGTTAAGCTTACGATCGAAAAAAAAATCTACTCTTATTTGCATTAATATAAATATGTTTAAAAAAAGTACCAACTTTTTTGTCTGAATTTTATTATCCTCTTCTACACTGTCGCACTATACCATACCATTGTTTATGTTTTGAAGAACTCTGCTTTTATGCGATTTGTTTAAATTCCAATTTACAAAGCAGAAATTGGAAGGCAGACAGGTTTTTTAAATTTTCTTTTAGTCTAACCTAAAACTGTGTACATGACACTCTACCTCTTAAACCTCTCGCCAACAAACTTCGTATTTCTGCTTTGTAAGTTGGGACTTAGTGATCAAGTTTTATTTATATGCTTTTAGTTGTTCCCCTTTTTTGATATCTCATCCATCCTCCTTATAGCATCAACAAGTTTTGCTTAAACTGAATACAGGTTCATAATTATTTCTAAATGTAGATTATTTTAGGGCCAAAAAATATTTTTGTTTTAAAAAAATATCACAAAAAGCTTAAAATTTTATATTTTACAGATTTGAATTTCTAAAGAAAGAATAAAATTGTTGTTTTTATTTAACAAAAGCGTAATTTATGTGTGATATTAGCATAATTTATTCAAAAAAAGCATTTAAATGTTCTGTATTTTACCTCTTCAACTGTGTTTTTACTCCTTAAACTGTCGATTAAAAACAAGTACCTTTCACTTGTATCCTTTGCAGTTAGGCAGATTATGGGTTATTAGTTTAACTTGTTTTTATTCCTCAAATGTGATTTTTGTATTGGTACGTAAGTCAAGGCTAATTCGCTTTTAATTTGCTTATTTGCATGCCAGGGATGTGAAATGAGATTTTTTTCTTTGAAAAAATAATTTAGGGGAAATTATTTATTTCTTATTTTTGAGTAAAATTTTACATACCTGGCAAACGAATTTGCCTTGACAGAAACCTTTTTCAAAAAAACTTCTTTGTTTTTTTTAATGACTTTGCTTGACATAAGACTTTTTATTAAGCCTTGTAAAAAACTTTATGAGTTTGAGCAGATTGAGAATGATTCAATGACGTCACGTCATGTCACTTTATATCACTCTTTTTTGATTCACATAAACATAGTGATTTTTCTGCTTACCTTGCTTTGACTTTGTTCATTTTCAAATGTAACAGCCTTTTCTTGTTTAAAATAAAATCAACTTTCAAATACATTTTTTTTAAGTTTATCCTGCTTTATTTTCATTTTAATTTTAATATAATTTTTTTTCTTCTGTTGATATTTTTTTCTTTGTTTTAGTTTAATATTATTTTTTCATACTCACAATCATATTATTTATATAACTTTTTTTGTTTTTATTTTAAATATACTAAACTATATCTAAACATTTAGAATTGGTTTTTTTTATTTTATATATTTTTTGTTGTTGTTGTTTTATTGTAAACATCTTGAAAACTCTTGACTACTTTTATTCGGTTTCAATACCAAAAGCTTCTTCAGAGAAAAAGTTTTTGCTTTTTGTTTAAATATTTAGTTTTGATTTTCATTTTTTCTTTTGTTGTTAAAAAGTTAAATTTTTCATTATACTAAATATTTATATAAATATACTTTTGGTTAGTTGTGGTATTATTATTTGAGGGGGCGTGTGAAGGATAGGAAGAGGAAATTGTAGTGTTTTGTTTGACTATATACAATTGTGGCTGGAGTAAGGAAAGGATATTTATACATTTATTATATAAAAAACAAATATGCGCCTGTTTTTATGCTTAAAAATCTCATTTTAATTTTTAATTTTTGTTATGTTTTTCTTTTAATTAAATTAAATTTTCTTTAGAGCATATTTTGCATAATAAATTTAAAAATATCCAACCCATTTTTAATTATTATTTTTTACTTATAGACATACTTCTTTCTTAATTTGCTTTATAAATATTAGTGCTTTTGGGTTTTTGAATTTACAAAAATTGTTTTCGAGTTTCTTAAAGTTTTTTGCTAAAAATTCTTTTGTTTTTCTATTTTTGTTTGTTTTAGAAATTAAAAACAAAAAATTGTTCATTTAAAGAAACCTTTATACAAGACTTTATTATTTTATGGTTGAATTATTATTGTTTGGTAAATTTTTTGTTTGTTTCCTAAACCAGCAAAAGTTTTAAAATTATGGACAAGAGGTACAAAATTTGCTTAATGAAAATACATTTTTTTATATAAATCTTAAACGTTTTTTAATTTCCTTTTTTAAATACAAACGCCAACTGAGTTCTTTTTTAAATTTCATATGTCTCCAATGTTTTTCTTTCCTTTCATTAATTTATTATTTAAATATTTTGTAAAATTGTTATTTTCTATATTTAAATTATTAACGTTAACTATCTATTTATAAAATTTATTTCAGTTTTTGTTTTCGTACACAAATAATATATTTTCAATTGGTTTTATAATAAATTCATTTAAATCACATTTAATATAATATTTTTTGTTAAGTTTTTTTTTGATCGGAAAATATTTTTGCTTATAACCGGGTTCTACCTTCATCACGGAAAAATATTTGTTTTGGAAAAAAATCAATCGAAGGCTTTTTTTTTAATTTTCGTAGTACGTACAAATTAAAACAATTGTTTAAATCTATTTTAATGGAAAATTTTAACCTAAAAAACAGAGAAAAAATATCGCCAGCGAAAACTATTGTTTTATATTTTTTATGTTTTTGTTAAAATTTTCTTTTTATATTTGTAGTTAAAACTTATACCCAAAAATTTGCATACATTAAGACGTTACTTTAAATGTTTTCCAAGCAAAAATTATAGAGTAAATTTTTATTTTTTACTGCAAAAATAAAGAAACAACAATTGATAGATGATTATGGCTAAAACTTAAATAAAATAAATTTTTTTATTTCAAATTATTATGGGACAAGAATTGACCATAAAGAGAGTCTTCTTCTTTCTTTTATGTCATAAAGAGCGAGAGTTTAATTATTGTTTTAGTTTTGCAACATAAATTGCATTGCATATCTAAGGGCGCCATTATAACATTATTCAACCCACAAAGCTTATGGAAAACAATTTATTGCTTGCCGCTTCTAAATGTATGCACTTCTTATACATTTAAGAGCGAAATATGCCAATTAAAGAAGTCTCAATCAATTTATTTAAAAGTCTTTATCAGAGTAATTAAAAAAGCTAAATATTTTCGTGAACTTTAGGGTTGGATTATGTGCTTTTTAAGAAAAAGGGCCAAATACAAATACAATTTATTTTCCTATATTTTTCTAGTTTTTGCCCTTTTTTAAGGTTATTTTCACAAATTATTTTCTCAAGCTTAAGGTCTGTTTTTAATATAAAAAATCGTTTTTATTTATATTATATTTATATATTTAATATTTCGCTACTCCGTTGTGTGGCATCTTCAGGAATTTATAGTTTATAATTGGTTTTAATATTAGATATTACAAATCGAAAAAATTATAGCTTGAAAAATAAATTCAAATCCCATTTTTTTTTCAATTGTGATTTGAATTTATTTTTCAAACTATAATTTTTTCAAATTGTAATATCTAATAATAAAACCAATTATAAACTATAAACTTTATAAACCATTAAAAAACTTAAGAAGAAAAATTTCGAGAAAGGGTTTTTAATTAAGAAAAATTTAGGAAATGACAAATGTATGACATTCTAAAAAAATATTTTTTTTTAGAAAAACATAGGCAAGTTGCACTTATTTCAAATATTCGGTGTAAAACTATTAAGCCGTTTTACTGTTTTTTTTTCAAAATCTGTGCAATTTACCTACGAACAGGTATACAGAAAGAAGACATATTATGATAAAACAATCTTATTTATACACATACACCAAACCGTCAATAAAGCAAGAAATACAAAACAATAACTAACCAGAAATAAAGTACAATTAATCTAGGACTAAGCTAAAGCCAATCTGGAAATGAAAATTATTTTAACAGAAAGTCGCTAAGTGATTTAAAATTACTTAAATATTTTAATTTATATGTTTAAAACATTTTTTAACATAAATCTGTGTAACGATGACATTACTGGTTAAAGAGAGAGAGACAGAAAGACAGAAGGCCAATCTAAGCTTAAATAAAAGAATAATAACTTGAGGTTCGATCATACTGAGATTAAAATACTCTCCACTTATAACATAACGTTTGTAAAATAAATATTTATGACAATAACCCTTTGCTTTGTTGTTGTTTTGTGTTTGTATCACTTTTTTTTTTATTTATATCTATTCTATTTATTAGTCAATTAATATGCTTAAGACACATCCAAAGGGCTTCAGACCATTAGAAAACTGATGATTTAATCAAATCAATTTTTTTCCAGAAATGCTTTTTGTCATATTATTGTCGTTGGTGGATAAGTTTTATTTAAATACACCTTGATGATTTAGTCTAATTTTTTGTGAACAATTTTAATGAAAAGAATTATTTATATATTTTATTAAATTTTTCCCTTTTTAACGCCTCTCTTTACGTGTTCTCTAGTTTTTTTTGTAAATCAATTTTATAAATTTCACGCCTTAACTTCAAATCAACCAGCCTCTGGAGCAATTAACTAATATCAATATCCGTTGTTGGCTTTAGTTATTGTTTTACAAATGACTATAACACATCCTGTCATTTAGTTTAATTAATATTCTTTTGCAGAAATTTTAGGCCAACAGACATGCACGCATTAGCAAAACCACTTCATATGTATGTGCGAGTGTGTGTGTGGTTCAAATGTGTTAAAGTGCTTAAATAGGGGAAATGGTCAGTTCGATGTAAAATAAAAACAACAACGAAAAAAAGGATAAAAACAAAAAAAAATAAATAATAAATCTCTTAACGAAATAAATTTTCTTGTTTTCAATACATTTATATTAAATTCATTTTGTAATATTTGTTTCTGTAACTGTGGACAAACCTATAGCAATAATAACCAATATATCTGTTCATTAAAATTTTTTGTATACAAAAATGATTCTAATAGAAGCAAAAGCCACAACAACCAAAGTTACACACGCACACACACACCCAAGTGGAATCTTATTGCAGTAAATGCGAACATGCAGTTTTAAAATAATTGTTAGATGATTTAAGAAAAGAAAATTGTTAAATTCTCGTTTTTTTTTGGAAAAAATTGTAAAGAGTGTTTTAATCAAAGAAAATTTCTCAAAAACTGTAAAATTATTTTAAAAAAAAGTTTCATTTTTTTATTTTTTAAATCGATAAAATATTTCTTTTTACACATAAGCGACAATAGACAAACAGTTTTATTTTTATCGCTTTAGCAAAATTAATAAGAATTTCATATTTAAAAAACATGATAAATTAAAATGTTTTCATTTCACTGTTTTACGTGACAAACATTCACCAAAAATAACTATTTTTATATGGTTTTTATATTAACGATTTTTTTTTATTTATTTATTGTAGATGTATGTATATACAATAGACATACACCTTTACAACAATTCTGATACAATATTTTTTTTGCACACACACACTCACACACATTTACGAACATTTACGAACATTTATTCTCACTCATATGTATTTTTTTTGCAGGCATATAGACATATACAGACATTTAGACGTACATTCTTTCGGATGTGATACAAACCTCTTTATTTTAAAATGCATTTTTGTTGGTTTGGAAAAAAAAATAACTCTTATACACATTAACATACAAACAATATGAAAATAAACAAACGTATTCTGCATATAAAGTAGAGAGAGTAGAGAACCAGTGAAACAAAATATGTAGATTGCGTGCGTGAAGGAAACGGAAGTCAAAGCAGATGCATTATTAGGGTGGCAGCTTATACATCAGGAAAAAAATTAGAATAAAATTAATGAAATCGTAGTTGAAGTTTTTAACACGATTTATACTCAAATTTAAAAATGTTAGAACAAGAAAAAAATCCCTAAATTAGGTCTAATTGTCATAAATGAAGTCCTTCTTGCTTAAAATTATCGTTTTTGAATTAAGTATTTCGTACTTAATTTAAGGTACGAATATTCCAAAACTAAGTACGAAATGCTTAATCCAAGAACTATAATTTTAAGCAAATATTTTTTTTCTTGTTTTAAAATTTTTAAGGATAGTACAGTTTTCTACTTGCTTTAAGAATATTTAAGTATTAATGGTGTAAAAATTTCAAGCACGATTTTATTTTAATTTAAGAATTTTATTCTAGAATTTTTTTTTGGGTGTAGAGACTAAATGAAAAGGCTGGATTTTATAAAACAGTAATTGTTGTTGTTATTTCTTACTTTTTGAAGAAAGTAGATTTTCTTTAATTTTTCAACAATTAAAAGATTTATATTATGCCAAAATATTTTTATTTTTTAAATTATTTTTTATAAAAAAAATTTTTGAGAAATCGTTTTGTTTCCTTTTAAAGTAAATTTTTGTTAAATTTATGAAAAAATACTACTTATACAGAACTTTTAATAAAAATTCTTTTTGTGTTAGAAAAAAATATTATTTTTGTTTGGAACATTTTCAAAAAAAATTCTCTTTACAGAACTTTTATTTTTAATAAAATTTTTCATTTCTGTATACATTAGATATAAGATTTTCTTTTAATGAAAACATTTATTACCAAATCTCGTTTCTGTAGGAATATTTCGATGAAGTTTCTCTTTTACTCTTTTTTCTCATTTTTATTTCTCTGTTTGCATAATTATTTTATTACAACTTTGTTGTATAAGCTTTAATGGAATTTTCAATTAAACATATTTTTTGTAAAACCTTTAAAAAAATTTATTCTTGAACAATTTTATATTAATCTCTCTTTTTCTCCCTCTCTCTCTCTCTCTGCTAAAAACTAAATTTTTTTCTTTCCTACTACGTATCTTTCGTTAAAATTTTATGTTTTACTTTAGCTGAGCGCCACCCTAATAAATATGCATTTAAAATGCATCTGTTTTTTTAATCGACATCATCTGGGTAAAGTTCCTGTTGGTTTGTTGTTTTTGTTTGCAACTTGTAAAAGTCATAAAACTACTACAACAAACACAAAATTAACAAACCGAAAGCGAAAAAAAAAAAACGAAAGAAAAAAATAAAGAGAAAAGCTGAGAGTCTCTATTAAATCTTGCTTTAAGTTGCATTTAACAGCGTTTTTTATTTCCGGTATTCAGCCATAGGCAAAGCGACTGTAACAAATTTCGGTGGTAGATGTGAATGAGTTTTACATGTTGCAGCCGTTGTTGCTGTTGATGACGCTGTAGTGGCAATAATGGTCGGCCCAGTGACAAGGGTGTTTGCTGTTGTTGCCGCTGTTAAGGGTCGAAAGTGAAAGATACATGATTTGGTGCGTGATAGTAAATTTTGGTGACGGTGTTGCTGATGCTGATGTTGGTGTTGTAGCTGTTGCTGATGCTGATACTGACGCCACTGTGTGTAAGCATGTCGTGTAGGTGGTGGTGTATGACAGGAGGCTTTGGCTAAAGTTAAATACTTTTTGGCAGCATCAGTACCAGCAACACCGCCACCTCCATGATTAGAACATTTTGCAAAGGCATTTGCATTTTGTATTTTACTTTTACGCTGTATCACATCCTCTGCGTACTAAATATCCGGCACACTGCCACAACCAGTTAAAGTTGTGGCAGTGCTTGTGGTATTCGAGGGGGGTATAGAAGAGGAGGGACAACCACTCCCCGCTCCTCCTCCTCCAACACCACTTCCTATTGTTTTATTGGCCTCTGTATTGGCCTTTGTCTTGGCACAATGTATATCATGATGATGTTGATGCTGCACATGATGCTGATGCTGCAGTTGTTTTTGTTGATACTCATGTTCACATAACTTTGGTTCTGATGTAGAGAATTTATTCAGATCACTTGTCGTCGACATTGTATTTGCCGAATCCACTAAACTATCATCATGCTCTCGTATATGAAGATTAAGATCACTATGTTTACTAAAAGATGTTGTCATCATCATCATTGGATTATTAACGCCTGACGCATGTTGATAATTTCCATGATGTGGTTGGCCATAATGCTGTTGCTGATGTGTGGCTGTTGGCAGAAAGGACTTTTGCATGGCAGCATGTAGACTATTTGTGCTGACAGTTCGTTCTAATATTTCACCCCAATATTTTTCGGCTAAACCCTCTATATCGGGACGTACGATGGAGGTGTTGTAACCATGTTGATGATGTGTATGATGACCATTACTGGCATTAAGTCCTCCTCCTCCTCCGCCACCACCATCCCGTATGTGAAATGATGTTGAACGATTTAAACTATTACTGCGTGCTCGGGCACAAATACCCAGTACAGAACCCCCTACACCTCCTGCCCCCACCAAACCAGAGGCTGTGATATTTGTACTGCCACCGCTACTACTGCCATTATTCTTTGGTGGACGTGATGTGGGCGGTTCGGGTGGCATTGGTAGAGTGGTTATTTCAAAATCAGAATTTATGTGACAACATGGTGATTTGTGTTCTGGTGAGTCCTCATGGCCATTACACTGTTAAGTTGTTAGCAGCAGCAAATTCCCAAAAAACACATAAACACCATGAAAAATGAGCAAAAGAAACAAAGTAAAGACAGACAAGATATTAGTTGTTAAAATGGTTTTGTTAAAATGTGTATAGAAGACAATAAGACAAATTATAAAAAGTCATTATTTAATTGAAAGTGTCCCACTAACAAGGCCACTAGTTTTGCAACAGCGACATCAAACAACAAATAAGAAAAATGATTAAGTATTTCTTTGTTGTTTGTTTTGTTTGTTTCTGCTGTTGATTGCTGTTTTTTTTGCAAAATAAAAACACTTGGACCACTTCCAGAACTAAAAGAAATAAATATTAATTGAAGAAAGATTCCTTAAGATAAAATTTTAAATCAAAAGTAAATGTGAAAACAACCTAAGGCAGGGATGGATAACTCAATTATTAAATAATTTTGTTCATTTAAATTTTATATATTACGACAGAGATTAAACTATTATCCGGTTAACTATTACATCTGGCAACTCTATTTTTCGTTGTGCTCAGTTTAGTATGTCATTTTATTATGTATAAACTTACACCAGAATAACGTTTGTAAGTTTTGCAAATTACTTATGTTTTTTGCATCCCGTATGCTCTTGATAATTATATGCATCCTTAAGCTGAATTCACTCATTGTGTCTGAACAAAAATTTTGTTTTAACAAATTTTTTTTTGTATTGATGACTCTCTTTCTCTTTTTAAAATTTAATATAAAAAAAATTTGTGCGGACAAATATTTTGTTTAGACACACTGAGTGAATTCATCTTTAAAGACGTAGTACAGTGCGTAACAAAGAAGCAATTGATGTTGTAGAGCATTCTATTGCGACGGCTAAATATATATTTTGCTAAAAGTCTATAGTTTATTTATTTTAGTCTTCTCAAAATGTAGTTTAATCTCTACTCTAGTGTTTGGCAATAGAAAACCTTTTTCAAAATAACATATGGTCTTTTGCTATACTTCCCCTTTTTCGTCTGCCTAATTTCTACTTTTTTCCTTAAAAAATTCAGTCTCCTTGTGCCAACAGGATTTTATAAGAAAACATTGAAAGCAAAGAAAATTTTTTTAATTTTTTAATACCACTACGACATTTTTTAGGGTCCTGTTTTATTGTTTTAGCGTAAAAAAAATCGTAATGCTAAAAGGAGTATAGACAACAACAAGATAAAAAGGCAAAGAATAAGAGAAAATAGGATTAAATGGATGAATGATTTTTAAAGAACATTTTTTTGAATATAAAGTAAATCATTTGTGTTGAATCTTTTACGGGGTGTCAGATATTAAATCTGTTGTTGTTGTTGTTGTTGTTGTTTCCATTTTGTTGCTTTTAAAAATGTTTGATTTCCTTCTTAGCAATTTTTTTCTTATTTTTTATTAATCTAAATGATGTTGTTTTGTTTATTGTGTCTTTTCAATTGTGAATTTTGAAGCTCTTTACCTTCATTTGGCCTTAATGTCAATTTGTCTGCCTCTCTGACTCTCTGTCTTTAAGTCCTTTTACTTTTTGCTTTATTACTTTTCAATTGTATTATTGTGCTTTGTATAACTTAAAAAATTAACTTAATTTCTTAAAAGGTCTTTGTCAATAAACCTTTTTTCGTTTGATTGTTTTGTTTCAGCATGTGTTGTCTGCCAAAAGCTTTTGATTTCCTATAATGTAATTTGTACATTATTTTTAGCCTTTTATTTCTTCGTCCTTTGTGTGGTTTGTAATCCATGTTTTGCTGATAAAGCATCAGATTGATTGATTTTAAATTACAGGCGCTGAAAATTACTATAGTTCGGTGAAATGTTTCTTTTAAATTTAATTAACTGTCGAATTAACTAGCATACATGAAATGTCTGGTTTGATTTTTGTTGGTTGGGGATAAAATGAAAGAAATTTTATAGGGAAAGGTTGATTTGAAGTAAAGATTTCAATTTGTATAACATAAAAAGAAAATCTTCGTTTCTTATTTTTTTATGAGAAAAAGCTACATATGTAGACTCTTTTATGTTCATTAGTCTGTCTTTCTTTATATGTATGTTAGTAATTGGTTACGAGGAAATTTTTTTCTAAAGCCTTAAAAAAGAATTGTGTTTATTTATAAAGAAAGTCTATTATTTAGTGTTTTCTTAAAGTTCAAATATTCTCCAAAACAATTTAGTTTTGCTTAACTTTAAATTTGTTGAAAAGAAAACAAAAATATTTCTATAATTTAATCAAGTTTTATATAAGAATTTCTCTTAAACAAATTACGAAAATAAGTCCTTTGTGTCCTTTTTGAATTTCTCAGATTCCTGACAAGTTTATTAAAAAATATTTTTGCTTCTTAGTTGGTTAACCTAAACACAAATAAATAACTGACTTTTATTATCATTTAATGCTGGCGAATAAGAGTTATATTTTACTCCAACCCCTCTTAAACTAAAAAAAGAGAGAACAAATAAACAACAACAACAATATTTTATATGCTGGACACTGAGTAATGAAAAGCCAACTCATTCTCACAGCATTATTTCTTTTGCTTTATTCTAAGTATGTGTTTGGTTTGTTAATTTTTATGGCTCTTGTCGTTGGCATGTACAGTGGAACACTCCCAGTTCATTATACACTGGGGTATAATAATCATAATCGTAAACTATAAAAGTAAATAAATAAAACATCAAGCGGGTACAAAAAAAAAAAAAAAATTCTTTACAATAATTTTGAAAGACAATCTTACTCGCAATGCCATGAGTTGTTTGCTTAAACGTCTAAAATCCGCATTTAATATCCAGTACATAAAAGGATTCCAAAAACTATTGCTTAACGCAGTCCAGGTGACCACAAAGTCCAAAAAAGGAGGTAACTGTAAAAAAAGGAAAAGAGAAAGACAAAGTTAGAAAGACAAAATCATTAATAGTTTCGTCTTTAGTTAGTGAAAGTGCTGCCAGGTTTTTATTTACATATTTTTTCTTTAGCCTTAAAGGGTATGTTTTAGTCTTTAGATTTTTTCTGTACCGTTGTTTTTTTGAAATTTAAAAAAATTCTTTTAAATTTACACATAAAATTTTGCGTTAATTAGAATAATTATTAGTGACCATAACGTTGTAAGTGTATGTGCATGAGTAGGTTTTAAGCCAAGAATGATATAAACAAGATTACCCATTCTGGTTGTAAAAAAGTTTTTCTCTCTGCACATCTACGTCACAAAAGTCGCGCTCTTAATAAAAACACAAGTAAAACTTAAACAAATAGTGTAGTTTGTATGAGTTAAAGAAAATAAAAGTGGAAATTACTAAAAGCAAAAAACTTTTTTAATGAAATTTACATGAAAATTTTTAATTTATTCATTTATTAGTATTTTCATAGAAAATTCAAGTAAAATTTATTTATTGTTTTAAAAATTATTTATGAAGAATTCCGCTGTTAGAAGTGAGGCATATGATAAATTACCATTGTTAAGACAATTCTAAATAAAAAAATATTACAAACTCTAATTTTAATTTGAAATATCAAATATTGAAACCAATTATAAATTCCTGACGATTCCACACAACGGAGTAGCGAAGTATTGAAAAGACAAACATAATTTAAATAAAAGCTATTTTATATAAAAACAGACCTCAAGCTTAAATAATTATATCGTAAAAATGTTATAAAAATATTTATTTAAAATTAAACATCATTTTTTCATTCAGTTTTCATTTTTCATTTTTCAAATTTTTAATTTTTTTTTTGTAATTTTGCGTTTTCTTTGCTTGGAAAATTATGAATTTAATGATTTAGGTCTTTTATTAAAAAATACATCCGAGCTCTAAAGAAAAATTTATATTTTGGGTCAATTTCATGTGTTTTTTAAAAAACCTTCGGTAAAAAGCAAGCCTTCGTTGTTATTTGGTTGAAAAGTGCTTTCTTTAACACATCATGATAAATAAAAACACTTGGGTTTTCCAATTGTTTAAAATATAAAACTTTTATCACTTTTTTAATAACTTTTTTAAACAATCTCAATGAAATTTACAATTTTTACATGTTGTTCCTATATTTTTCTACCTGTTGTGACGTCAGACATTAAACAGCTGATTTTGTAAACAGAGAGGAAGATGCGCAATATGTAATCTTGTGTTTATAATTCTTGGTAATTCATAAATAATAAAATTTATTTACTAGAAACAAAAAACTTTTCTCCTCAGTATTTTGAAGGCATTATTTTTTAATCATACGATAATGAATATAATTGTAATACGTTGCTATTAAAAGTGGTTTACTAAACAATTAAAAAAATGGAAACAAAACAAATTTTTATAGTTTAATAAATTTTTTTAAATACAATTTTTATTTGCCTTATTCTGTGAAGTTTCTAAGTAAGATTAAGTGACTTTTTATATATTGTTCAGTCCCCGCAACACTGATCTTTAATGAACCTACATATGTATGTGTAGTAAAATATGACTGTTGTATACTACTTAGGTGAGTATGGTCTTAAAATTAAACTACATTAAAGCTAAATTCACCCATTGTGCCTGAAAAAAAATTTTGTAGGACAACGTAAGCTTATTTACGTTAAGCAGACCTAAATCGAGACTAACGGCCGTATCTATAACGAAAAATTAGAAACTACGTATACATCGCACACAACTCTCTGCTCCCTTGCACGCCGAATCGGCTAAGCAGAGAGTTGGAAAAGAGTTAATTTATAAAGAATTTCTAGCTGCCAATAATAAGAGTTTGATTTTAAGTTAACATGAGCTTAGCAGAATGGATAAAAAATACAACAAAAAAGGCACTTATGCTAACTCCATGCTAAATTTTCGTTATAGATACGGCCGTAAATTATTATATTTAATTATTATAGCAAATTCCATAGCCATACATTGGCCTGAAGTTTAGTTTTTTGTCTAATGTCTGAAGTTTAATTAATGGACTTAACTACAGTTAAATGTATATTATAATTAAGCTTATATTTAAGTTTAAATTAGATTATTATCATAGTCCTGTTAGGTTTACATTTATATATTTTAATCTAATTATGGCATTAACTTAATTAAAGACGAATGTCTAAAGTAAGTTTCCGTCAGTTTTCCCCTGCTAGAGATACTTACAATTCCCCTAAATGTTTTTATCTTTTTTTTTTTTGTTTGAATATTCTTTTTTTGTTTTGTTTGTTATTTTATCTGTCCTTTTATTGTTGAGAAAAGGAAAACCTTTAAATGTTAAAAGAAGTGACAACAAAGCCAATATAACTTACCTTTGATCCCGTACATGCTGTTACAATTTCTTGTATTGTCCAGGGTGTAACCATAACAATGAAACCCAATGAAATGGTTGCCATTGAACGTGACGTCGAACCACTTGAATTTTTCTCTTGTATTGGGACAATCTAGACGTGCAGCAGTAATAATGTCCACCAAAAGTTATGTAAAAAGTATTTAAACCAGACAACATTTACACAAGAACGCATTTTTATGGGGGTTTTTTTTTGCAGCAAATTGTATAATTAAATCATCAAAGAGGTAGTCGGTCGAACAATGACATCGTCAATTGCAGAAACATTTGTCGTTAAAACAGTAGCAGTTGTTGTAGTGTAAATTGAAATGAAGGAAAGAAATAAATGTTTTAATATTAAATTATTGCAGAACTATTGACAGTTAAAGTTTATTAAAGTGTTTAAAAGCTTTTAAAAAAGATATTTAACATTTAAGGGAGCCGGATGATTATGTTGATAATTTGCTTTAAATTAAGATACATTTTAGTAAATAGAATAAAAAAATGTTTTTCTTTTTGGCAGTAGATTAAAACATGTTTGTTTTTTGTAGGAATAAAGTTTGTAAATAATGTTTTAAATGTTAAAAGCTGCACTGTATTATAGTTCAATATATATTTACCACCATATTCATAAACCATTTTTCAGTTTATTAAACGATTTTTGTATTAAAATTTCGTTCAATAAACCTTCAATAAACTTAAAAACTATTCATGAATATGGGGCTTAAGCTGCAAAAGGACATTAAAAGTTTTTTTTTTTTAAGCAAATAAAAGGAAGTTGCCTGTAACAACTTTTCAATAAATAAATAAAACCTTAGAAAAAACATAACTTTCTCTATGGAATAAATAATATGATGAAAACCCTAATCAGCCCTTAAACATTGTCAATCACTTATTTATAAAATATTTAAAAAAATAAGAAAAAAATCTCTTTCGTTTTGCTAAGCTTTAACAAAGTCAAATAAAAGTAAATGTGATTATAAGAAATTCATTGGATGATTTCTGGCCAACATTTCCCTAATGTATGATATTTATTTATTGTTTATCAGTAATAAATCTTTTCTTTTTATCCAATAACAAAAAAAAAGAAGAAAAAAAAGAGAAAATAAAAGAAAGAAAAAAGCAACAACAATGTAAATTTAATCAAAAGCATTCCTTACCTTTTTCGTAATGGTATTTGCAGGGGTATTCATACCCAAACCCATGCTCATGGCCATGCTCAAGTTCATTATCGGCGTATTTGGCAGCATTGTTATGGGTGTAGACGCGCCTCCTGCAGCACCACCACTACTCCCTCCGCTGCCGCGATGATAATGTGTATGTAAGTGTGTTGGATGCTGCTGTTGATGATGATGAAGATGCTGATGGTGATAATGATGCAGTGGATGATGCTGATAAGCTGGATGATGAGCGGCAGCAGTTAAAGGCATTGTGGGATCATTAAGTCTGAAACGACTCATATGAAAACTAGAACCATAGCAATACATCAGTACCATGGTGGTGGGAAAGTAAAAGGCACATGTGGCCAATATACGATACGATGGTTTACTATAAAATGGCTCACAAGCCATTAGACCTGTATTATTAAAATAATAGCCTGACGGAGAAAAGAAAAAAGAAAAAGGATCAAATAGAAAAAAAACAGGAAATTTCAATATACGATTAAGACACATGTTCGAAAGAAAAAGAAACGACGAGTTATTAGAGCCAATAAACATGTTAAGTTGATGCCAAATAAAGATTTACTGATTTTTTTCTTTTCTTTTGAAAAGCCAAAACATATTAAAATTCTTGTCCTAAGTCTATGTTATAGTTTAGTTTATGGTATTCATTATGGCCTAAGTCATTATACTGGCTTAAAATTTAGTCTGTTGTCTTAAATTTTTTTGGACTTTTTACGACATAATGTTAATTAAAAGTTTTATTTTCCTTAAAACTAAACATATATATTTATGCCTTTTAGAAATATAATACGTACAAAATAAGTTGCCATTACATGCAAAAGTAAATACATACTTCAAAGAACTTGTGTAACAGTAAATATATTTTGTTGTTTGTTTTTTTTATATCTCTTTATTATTGTAAAAGTGTAAAAATTTTGTCTTTTGCTTACGCACATACATACGTATGTACATAAATATGAAAAAGTTCGTTTTTTTTCCAAAAAGTATTTGTTTTAATGAACAAATGAATTATGTTAAATGAAATAGGGCTTTAGATGCTTAACATGTTTATTGCATACACACATACACACATAAGTATATGTGTTCCTAATTTTATGTGTAAAAATAAGGATAACATTATCCTTACTTTGGTTTCATCATCTAATTTTATTACAAAAAAAATGAGCATCAACTGAACAAAGACACTTGTATTATGTGTAGATGTTGTAATATGTAAAATTATAATTTTGCTTATGTATCTATATCTATTACATACATATGTGTATATATACGTATGTATGTGCCCATTTGCTCTTATTTTTCATTTTATTTTATTTTTGTTTATGTGTAGTTGTGGTTGGGAGCATATATTACCTTTTGGTAAAACCAAAAATCCAAATATTGTCAGACTTATAATCCAAGTTAGACTAAGAATGGCAACGCAACCCTAAAATGGCAAAATAGAAAATATTAGAAATAAATTATTAAAATTGGTTAAAGTTTGGGTTACACAAAGAAGAATAAAATAATAACAAATTCATATTTATAACAAACAAATTCATATTTTACAAAATTCACCCTTAAATAGAATATTTAAAGATTTCTTTTTTATATAAAGAGAATTGAACAAAATTTTATTATTTATAAAGGATTTTTCCTTGATTTTTAATATTAGAAAATTTTAGCCATACAATACATATTGCAAAGCTAATGGAATAAAATATTATTTTTTATTAAATACTTAACACCTGATACAAGAACTTTGTTTAAGAGTCCCAGTAGTCCTGCTCGCATTCTCTCTACTTTTTCCCCTGTAAAACAACTAATTTAAGAGGTGTAATAAAAAGCTAAAGCAACTTTAGGAAGGCTCTGTTATTTTAATTTTACGTTAAAAAGGCTCTATTAACGTTAATCTCTCATCAATTAATTCAATTTTATTATAAAATTTACAAACATTTCTCAAAAGGATATTCATTAAAGAAACAATATTTTTTTTCTTAAAAACATTTAAATTTTAATTTATTTAAATTGTAGCTACTTCTTGTTTCTTTTTGTTTTTTAAATTTTCAAATATTTTAGCCACTTTATTTTGATAATCTCATACTGTGTCCTTGTTATTTGGCTAAAAACTGTTTAGTTTTGCTTGAATTTAGTATCCGTCATGTTTATTAAATGACAGCAACTAGAATATAAAAATGTTGGCAACATGGAAACATAAGCATAATCTTGAATTCATACACAGATAAATACTACAATTGTATTACCAGCAATTTTGTACTTTAAAAGAAAATAAAAAGGAAATATACAGTGAGCGATAAAAATAGTCGGTACAATTGTGCTATTTGTATTGCTAGTATCAAATTAATTTTTTACTTAAATATTACTGGCCTTTTCTGTTGGTTAATTATACATAACATTTAGCTTTTTAATCTTCCCTTTAGCTTGTTTACAGTGTAATTGTTTTCTTTTGCTACCAACTGTTTTTAAGGAGTTTGACATTGAATGCAAAAACTCTAGCAAACAAACAAAACATATTCAAACTACACTCCCACTTAAAAAGAAACGCAAAAACATGTTCTGCAAACTTTTTATCTACAAAATAACTATAAAAATAATTAAAGTAAAGCAAAAATAATGCCATGAAACATCAAAACATATTAGGGTGGTACCGAAACAGGGAAAACTAGCAACATATTATGATAAAAAAATGCAATAGATCTTACTTCCGTTAGAAGTTAGAAATAAATACGTATTTGTATGTAAAACAAAAAATTTTTTAAAATTAAACCACTTTTTTTTCCTTCCAGGAAAACCTGCACCCTTATGCATAATTTCCATATATTTTTTCTTTTCCTCTTTTTGATAACGCCCATGCTTAAATAGTTGGCAGTTAAAAGACACTTGCAAAACAAAAACAACCCATTTTTAAAGAGTGTCTCTGGTGTTTTTTTTTTTTATAATAAAATATATTTCTTTAAGAATAACAAATTGAAAATAGGAAGCCCTCAAAATCTAAAGCTTATTAGTTTTTTTTTAAAATTTAACTAATTTTGTAAATAAAATAAAAAAATTATACTTAAAGGCTTGTAATCTTAGATTTGCGTAAATGTCTCAAGTAAGGATTTATTAAAATAAATTTTTGGAATCATGAAATGCCTCAAGGCTAAGAACGAATAAATTTGTAACCATTAATTAATTTTCCAATATTTTTGAAGTTTTCTATTAATAATTTAACAATTATTGTGTTATATTTTTTTTCTTATTAACAAATTATTTTTTGTTAATTACCAATAGAAAAATTCCAAAAAAAAATTTTCGATAGAAAGTTAATCGAAAACCGAAAATTCCTAAAAAAAAATTAATGGTAAAAAGATTTTTTTTATAAAAAATTTTATGAAAATATAAAGTTTTAATACAAATTTTATTATTAAAATAAAATTATTTTTTTAAATATAAAGTTTCTATGGGAAATTTATCGATAATACAAAATTTCCTTCTAATATGTATTGCTTATCGATAACAGAAATATTCTATTAAAAATTTAGCAACAAAATAACTTTTCTTTATAAGTTTTTGCGAAAAAAAAATTTTGTCTAGAAAAATTGCCAAAAAAAAAATTGAACTTTCAATACAAATTATGTTCCTGCACCCTTATGCAACAAATAAGTAGAATTTTTACGGGCCATTTGCCAAGCATTTGCCATCTATACAATTAGACATTAATATTTACACTGGTGTGTGCGTGTATACTTTACACTTACCTTTTTACTAGAATGTTGATAATATCTACGCGGATGTAAAGCACACATGTATCTATCGATTGCCATGCACACTAATATTACCGCACTTTGCTGGGAGAGAGCACCGCGTAGCAAGGCCTGCAAGGGTAATAAAAGAAAAAGAAGAGTTAATTAAAAACGTTGCTAAAATTAAAAAAAAAAGAAAAAAAAATAAAGTCTAGTCACGGTTTTGTAAAAGAATCAAATGCAATGTGTGCTTTTATCTATAAGCATTTTTGTTTTCGGTCTTAGTATTTTTATTTTAACTAAAACTGTGATAACCCTAAATGTAATTTGGCTTCTGTTTTTGACATAATCCCATTTATGTTGTCTACTTGTTAATGGTAAGATTTTTAATTAGATTGTTTAACCCCCTAATAGTATATTATTATTTAAAACGGCGCTCGATTAAACTCAAACATTAATTAATAAAATGTTTAATAAACTCTAGTAAAACGATTTTGATGATGTTGTTATATAAAAGGGTATAAAGGATATATTAACCTAAAACATTTATCTGCTTGGTTATTACTAATTTTATAAGCGGCACTAACATGGATGCTGTAAAAATATATGAAAGAAAATTTGCAAATTCGTTTATCTTTATGAATTAGTATGAGAGATTTTTTTATGAATTTCAAATTAAAGTTTTCCATAGAAGAAAACCAAAAATATTTGTTTTTAAAAGCAGAAAAGCGTTAGAGATTTTAATAAATCCCGTTTAAACATGCTTTAAGTGTTTCTTTTGTACATTTTTAAGATTGTCTCAGTGTTGGCACTTAAAATTACTGTATTTGCGTTTTTTCTGCTTCGTGCGAATAAGCAAGGCAGAGGTTGCAAATTTGTTTTTTTATTTTCCTTTACAAACGAACAACGCTTGCAGATTATTGAATTTTATTATCAAAATTTATGCTCGGTTAAGAAAGTGCTCCATTTAATGGTAAGTTTGGACAACCTTCTAAGGTGGCTAAATCTCGCACCAAATTTACATTATTGGACATTAAACCACCAACACGCAAACGTAGAGTGCGGACAGAGGAAAATATTGCAGCTGTATCCGCCAGTGTTGTTGATGACCGTGGATTATCGATTCAGTGCCGTTACTGTGAATGGCGGGCACTGCCGTGCAATAATTACAAATTTTTTTTTTTGCCTAAAATGGAAGAGCTTGGACAAATTACGGCATTCGATATCGATAGAAAATAAAAAATTCTAATTGAAATTCCTATACCAAATGTACAGAAAACTCGAACAAAATTTCGATCAATATCGAATGCCGTAATATGCCCCCTGGACTTGGCTGACATGTGGACATATCGTGCCATAACCGCGGAAATAGCTTGAGCGACA
>NDXZ01032103.1:0-12950 GCA_003055125.1 Paykullia maculata
ATTATTAGTGTTTTTAAATAAAATGGTGAAAAATTAAAAAGTTTTGTACATGTTAAGGAGTCGTCATATTTAACACAACGTAAAAGAGGTAATTAAATAATACTAAACTACATATTTCAATATGATTTTTCATAATTAAATAAAAATAACAGAATTTTTTTTTTTTTAAATTTGACAGAAGTTTCTTTTGTGAATATATTTAAAAGCAGCCTTTTAAAAGAAATTTTGATAAATATTTAAAAGTTTTTATTTATGAAAATTCCTTAAATAAAAATTAAAATTTCATATACATATGTAAATCATATAAAATTAAAAAAAAAACTTTAAATGGCTTTATCTCCGTTATTAAGCGAGAAAATAAGCTAAATTTGGGATCACTGCATACATATATGTATGTATTTTTGGCAAGGAAATAATCGGTTATCATTTTTGAGTATTTTTTTTGTTCTAATAACCTATATTCTGTATCTAACATTTCTTTTTCCAAAAGTTACAGAATTTCATATTTTTCATTGATGGGTAAAAACTTTCGGTTATTCATAGGCATTTTAGTTAATATTGTACGAAAAATATTTAAGTTCAAGAGATTTCTATGCGTAACGAAAGACATCTGACCTTCATATACAAAACTCAAAGTATGTATGCATGTATTGTTTTCGTTTTTATTCTCAAAAGAAGAAAACAACAATAATCGCCAAATTTGTTCACTATTTAGAGCCATTATAAGTAAAAAACTAGGTATTCACATTACTGAGTAGTTCACTATGTTGGAGGTTCACATTACGAGAGTTCACTGTATAGGCAAATTTTTTTTCCCACAAAAAGTATTATATTTGTGTGTTAGACATGCCTTTTGGAAGTTTTTAAAGGGAAAAAATTTACAAGATACATACCTATTAGCAGAAAAAAATTTTTGTTGGGAAATTTCAAAAAAATTTACTAATTGGCCCATAATTAGCAAAAATATAGGCAAAAAACCTATATGGACAAGAGTTTAAATACCTCACACGTGTAAATACATCTGTACATACATAAGTATACATATACACACATACATACATACATAAATACACTTAGTGAAGGGTATATTAGATTTGACATAGCCAAATATAGCGCTCTTACTTGTTTTTTATTAATTATCTTTATGTATCTTTTATTCTTAAAAATTCTTTCTTTAAATAAAATGATGAAAAAAACTACCATCAATTTAGTAAAAAGAATAATTGAAAAGAAAAGTTCGGCAAATAAAATTTATTTAAAAAAAATTTTATTTTGAAAAAATTTTAATTTAAAGTATTCGATAAATAATTAACATTAAAAAAAAGTTAAACAATTTTTTTGGTTTTCAAAAGTAAAAACAAATATTTCTCCCAGAGTTTTCTAAAACAAAAACTGTTAAAAAAATTTTCAATAAATTCTCTGATATTGTTTCGATTAATTCTAAATAAAAATAAATTTTTAAGGAATAAAGAATTTGTTATAAAAAAATTATTGTTTAATTTTAAAAAAATGCTCTGTTTATTGTAATTTTTTTGGCGAAATGTTAAAAGAAATTTTTTGTTGAAATCTCCACTTATAAAATTTAAATTTAAATAAAATCTGTTGAATTTTTTTAAATTTTATATATTTTAAAGCATTTGGAAATAAAGCGATACTTTATTAACATTAAAGGTATTTACGTCGCAAGTTTTAATATTGCAAGAATGCATTTATTTATTCCTTGTGACGTAAGAAAAATTTTTTACAAAAATTTGTTTTATAACTTAAATACAAAGACTGTAGTAGGCTGCTGAAAAATGTATTTTTTTTTCGGATTATTCCAACAAAACATGTTAAACGTACACTCAGCTTATAAAGGGAACTAAGAAACGTGCTTAAGCTGTTTTAATTAGCCTACACCTAAATAAAATGTTCGGTTGTCTGTTGTTGTAAAGAAAACGAGGTTTTGGTATAAAATTTTGTATGGAATTTACCCATTTGGCAAGTCCTAATTTACAAAGCAGAAATTGAAAGACAAACAAAAGAAGTCTGTTGGAGAGGGGTTGAAGAGGTAGAGTATGTAGTACACAGGCTTAAGGAAGACTAAACAATCCAGAGAATCTTTACAGATTTTTTTTTAAATCTTTTAGTTCACACATTTGTATGTTTCTATTAAAAAAAATTAAATTAAAAAAACTAAAGAGTCATTTCTTTTAATGTATCCAAGAGAAATGTAAACTCAATGCGGAAATATATCTTGTTTCTAGAAAAAAAATATTAAAAAAATTGGTTGAAACACAACTGAGCTGCGCGATAATGATCACTGAAATCAACCCAAAAAGTGCTTTTCAATATCAGCCTGCAAGTATAAAAATTTGTTGCGCAATCGATAACAAATTATTGATATTTTTGGTTTTATTGATTAGGGGTCAATCACTTTTCGTTCACATTTTAATTTTATTTTTATATTTGTAATACTTTGGGTTCACATTGAAAACGAAAACTTACTTTGTACAAGATTTATCACATTCATATGGAATTATACCCCGCATCTTGTCGCGGCATAACATATCAAAATCATCACAATTTGTTGCATGATTTTGATTAACAGCAAACAAAACCAAACACTAAAATAAAATTTTATTTAATTTTTTTTTTTTTGGTCAAGAATATTTTAAAAACTTCTTACCAAGAATAAAGTAAATTTTAACATTTTAATATTTTATTTAACTGAAGCGTCCGGTTAAATTTTACAATTATAAATGTTTAATAAATTACTGTCACATTCGAATTTAAATGATAAATGTTTTACTCAAATGTTGCTAAATGTATACAGATATGTGTATAAAAATAACAAAGAGGATAATACCATAAGAGAAGGTAAACAATGTGTAGTAAATAATAAGTAAAAGATATAGTAACGCATGTATGAATTAATTTCATAATAATGATTAAAAAAAGAAAATACAAACCACCGATCAAAGAGTGCTGATGATGAAAACCGTAGCTGGTTTCGAAAATGCATTCCACTCGTCTAATGTCGGCAAAATTTACTTTTCAAATTATTATTCATTCATAATAAAATATAAAAAATTAAATTTCTTTAAAAATTTAAAAAAATTAACTTGAGCCAGAACAAAACTAAAATTAATTGTCTCAAAATACTAATGTTTAGGACTTAGTTCTTTAAGGATTAAATATTCTTGCGAATCAAAACAAAGTTCCTTAAAGTATTTATTTATTCAAGTATGGCTTTGCATACGGTTTTTTATCGACCATATTGACCTACGGTGACCATCCGTTCTGTATTACACATAACAGTTCTGTATTTGAAAGCTCTGTTCTGTATAAATTTTTCTTATGGAAAACCCCTCAAAATGTTTTGTATTTTATTTCGAGTTCATTATTTGTTCTGTATTTTTATAAGTCAAAATAATATTTTGTTTAAACATGTTAACATAATTTTTGTAATACAGTTTTACGTATGTACTTATGTATGTACATATGAATTTATAAGGATGTCCGAAAGATAGTTTAAGTCATAGTTTTTTCGCCCATATCTCTGGTTTTTGGGCCAATTAGTCGGTTTTTTTTTTTTAAATGACCCGGAAGACAAATATTACAAACATGTTTGTAGGTTATTCAAATCTTCAAAATATTGATCTTTATGTAAAAAATTACCAGAAGAATAAAAATCGTTGTTTTATTTTGCTTACCAAAACAGTTGGCAGCAATAATTTTGATATTGTTGGTAAAGTATTTTTGCAACAACAACTTTAATGTGATTTTTGTTTAAGTGACGCTATTTTTAAATCTACCTTGGGAAAATAATAAATTATTCATTAGATATTAGTCAGTCTAAGTTTTCATTTACTTTGAACGCCACTATGAGTGCTCAGTTAGATTTCATTTTTCCAATTTTTTTAACACTTCTGCGATCGTTAAGGTAATTTTCCACAGTTGGCCTTATATAGAAGCTATGGTCAATTATGGTCTGACCTCTACTATGGTCCGACTTTTTTTTTAAAGTAAAATTTTTATTAACAGCATAATGTTCAATGAGCGTTAAGATGATTTAAAAGAAGAGTAGTTATGTGTTATATCTTTTCAATTTGATTTCATCAACAAAAATATAGACTGAAGGACAGACATCTCTTATTCGACTGATTCTGATCAGGTCGGTATAATTTAAGGTGGGTGTGTGGACTTTTCTTAAGCTCTAGAAATTTTCGCCTCAACGCATGAACCACTACAACCTTTGATAACCATTTTAATAAAAAAAATCTCTTTAGTTTTTGATTTATTGTTGTTAAAAAAAGAAAAAACAGCTTATTTTTAGGCTTTTAATTAATAGTTTAGATTTTTGCATTAATAGCTGCTGTATTTGGTACTTTTTCACGTAATAACGTAATATTTTTAATTGGAGATTAATAAATATAAATATTTTTTTTAACATTTTTGTATGTCCCTTCTAATGACAATCTTGGGCCGATTATCGCTATAATTTCATTACTTCTCACATAATCGAGCAAGTCTTAAAAATTTTATTTTTATTTGGTTAAAGACTTGTCGCGAATATATGTTACACTAAAGCAAAGGCCATTTTTTTTTGAAAATTTATCAGAACTTTAATTTGAAAATCATGTGCAAACATCCGGTTTTTTCCATGAGCAAATTTTCGAGTCTGGTTGAAAATATTGGGTACTCGGACATTCCTTGGTCAAGCCAGTAATTAAGCCATTCATCAAATAACAGACAACAAAACTGCAAAAAAAAAAACAAAATCATTTAAATGATGATTTAAATTTTGTTTATAAAGTTGTGAATTTTGTTGACTTACGTTTTACATGTTGGATCACCCGCATAAAAGGATCCAGTTGTTGCAGCATTTTTGCAAAATGTTTCAGGATCAATCGGGCCAGACGGTGTAGTTACTGGTTTTGTTGTTGTGGTTGTCGTAGTTGGCTTAAAAGTTATGATTGTTGCTGTGGCTGCAGTTGGTTCTGTAGTTTTGGTTGCTCTCGAAGTTGTGGGTGCAGTAGTCGGCTTAGTAATTGTGATTTTGGTAGTTGGTTCTGTAGTTGGTGTTGTAGTTGCAGTCGGTTTCTTATATGTAGTTGTAGTGGTTGGTCTCGTTATTGTGGTTGTAGTAGTGGGCCTGGTAGCTGTGGTTTTCGTGGTTGTGATTGTAGTACCTGGTTTCGTAGTAGTGGGTTTGATAGTTGTGCTGGTTGAATCGGATTCTGTAGTTGGTTCTGTATAAATGATTGTAGTGGTAGTTGTGGTTGCTGTTTCCGGCGTCGTTGTTGGTTTTATTTCTGTGATTGTCGCAGTTGGTTCTGTTGTTATTGAACCTGTAGTTTTGGTTGTTGTAATCAATTCAGTTGTTATAGCATCAATGATTGTTGTAGTTTGTGTTACCGGTTTTTCATCATCAGAATCGACATTGGACGATGTGACACAGCTTGGCTAGATAATATTAAAAACTAAATAAATTTGCCACCTAAATCGAATTGTTTCTTTTGAAAACTTACCCTAACCAAATGACTTTCTGTACAAAAACCTTTTTCACTATTAATATCACAAACAGTATCACCCAAGCAATAGGAAACTTCCTCTCCTTTGAGAGGCTCTTCTTTGCCATAGCAAAATGCGATTGTTGTCTCATTTGTACACGCATACACTTTATTTTTACTGCATACGCCACACAAATTGATATTTTGTCTACAACTTGGTTTGGCTACAGGTAGAGGATAACAAACATAAGGATCAGGTGTGCAAACATAATTCTCAGGACAGTCTATAAAATCTTCTGTAGGTATGTCTAAGAAAGAAAATATACCGAAATTAATATATGTATATACATACATGCATACATACATACATATGTATGTAAGTTAAAGTGTTATTTGTCAAGGTTATTACCGTTAACGCATAAAGAATATTTATTTTCTTTATGACAAGCCACATAATTGGTACTTTGGCACACATCACATTCACACCGGCAAAAGGACACGAAGATCAACAGAATGATCTGAAAATAATAAAAATTGAATACAGGTACATACATATGTATGTATGTATGCATGTATGAATACAAAATGTATATCTGTTTTTTAACATTGTTAAAATGTTTACCAATTTCTGCATTCGCTTACTCATTTTGTACTTTTTCGCTTAAATTTTAACACAAACAAATTTCGCAAGTTTCGTTTTTTGTCAGCTAAATTGTTATAATTCAGTTTCAACATACTCACCTGTCTTTTATAAAAATATTTATTACTTTTTATCTTATTCTTTCTTTAAATTATCTTTATGATTTAGATTTTATTTCTTATTGAGTTTTTTGGTTCGTTTTTTAAAAATATCGCTATAAAAATAATGGATGGGTTGGGTTATATTAACAATATATCGTCACATTAAATCTAAAAGGATCAATTGATACTTTTTTTATTTTACAGGAGTGATAAAAAACCAAAACTATTTGGGCTAAAATAAAATAATTTTTTATTGATTGTTTATGTGCCCTAATATGGGTTTAAGAATTTTAGATATGTCATCAGCTTATTTTTATTTTGATTCACACGCCATTTTTAAGGAAATTCACCCCTATCGTAAATAAATTTTCCCTCAAATTTTTTCCCCTTTCCCAAAGCTGCAATCGTGAATAATTATTCCCTTGAAATATGTTCCCTTTTTTGTATTAGTTTGTTCATTTTGTTTTCTCTGGAGTACGAAATTTCACATTTGGGAATAACATTTTGTGGGAACAAAGTTTCACATTTTATTCACGATAGGGGTGTATGTCAGGAGTGGATTAAATATAAATTCTATAGCCTTTTTCTGATTCAGATTTATAAGATATCAAGCACCGACTTTGCTTTTTGTCCACAATGTTAACGTCTAATGAATTGTTTTAAAACATGCGCGCAAACTGAAACCAAAAGTAAATACATACATACCAGACTTGGGTGCCACCAATTACATTTTGTAATTAATAACAGGTCCAACATCAATTACGTGTAATTGGCAATCACCAATTACGTGTAATTGGCAATCACCAATTACATGTAGTTGGTAAAATGTAATTGAAATTAAAAGTAATTGATAAAAACTGGGTAATAATTACTTTTAAGGTATTTGTTACCAGCAATGTTAATAATTACAAAACTTGTAAATTATACAATATACAAAAAATAAAAAATGCCAATAGAAACCAAATATGTTTTTATCATTAACCCTTCGTCATACACATGTTTTGGTTGTTAGATTAGCTAGACGAAAAGCGCTATCCAGAATTTTAACAGAAAAACAACGCAAAAGTAGAGAGAATTACTCCTAAAACAACCTTTATTCATTTATTTCTAAAGGAAGTGAAATGTCCTTAGAAATCCTAGCGTTCTAAAGTGAGGTAACGGATGAGAAAAATATTATGCGTTGATATGGTAAAACAGAAAACAAGTTATATAATGCAAGTTTTTTAAGGAGACTGTTATGTTTTTACAATCTACAGACAATTGCTCATTCATTGCCCATTTTAAAATTTTTTATAATGAAGTTTATATTTGCGTTTTATTTCCTTTTACGATCTTAAATGGATTTTTCCAAGGATGTACCTAAATTAACGCAAGATTTAAATTCGCCATCATCTGCGTTTATTTAGGACACCACTTTTACATTTGGGGGATTCACAAGCCACTCATATGTCATATGTCCTAAAAATTTAAAAGGGTTTAAGTAAATTTTCATACTAAAAGTGTCCTAAAATAATATGGCTCTGACTGCTATGTTTATTGTGCTGTCGTAAACTATCCTTAACCAAACAGAAAAAGCAACAAAAAAGAACTTAAACCATTTTAAATTTTTAGGACATACGACAATATGATATCATAAGTTGCTTGTGAGTCCCCCAATTATTTATTTTTGTTTTGAAATTAAAAAATGTATAATGTAATTACCATTTATGTAATTAGATTACTTTTTTATCAATTACATGCAATTACTTTACCCATTGCCAATTACGTGTAATTAAATTAAAAATATATTTGTTTGAACACTTGCCATTTTACATATACATACATATGGTAATTACCCTGCAGTTAATGTCGAAAGTGAAACGGTACTGATTCACTACTGATTTTGTCAACAGTACTACTGATAAAATATTCCCCAGACAATGTTTTTTGCTGTGGACTTTGAGGATCCACTAGTGACGTTAAAACTAGGTAGTTCTAGGGAGTTCTTATGGGACCATATGGCGAGATTTGGTCCCATAGGTATTCACTAGTTAATTTTAGTAATTTTAGTCTACACTTTTGGTACTTTTTACTAATAAAATAAAAAGTATTGACGCTCTGTTGACAATATCACCAAAAACTTACCACAATAGTCAACAAAAGTGGTGACTTAGAGACACTTGACCCCAGACCTCCTGCAGGGTAAATATTTAAGTAAATGATTTTGTATTTGTTATTCATATTATTTGTGTATATAAGATAATTTTATTTATTTATTTATTATTTTAAAGTAATTTTAAACATAATTAGTTTAACTTAAATTATTCCAAATAAACTATACAACAATAATTTGTAGTTCATTTTTTTGCTTCGTCATTAATTGATATTAAAATTTAGATGAAGCTTAAATATGTATTTGTATTATTAAATAATTTGTATATGTATATGTGTGCATGTGTTAAATATATGTAACTATTGCAAATAATAAATGTTGCTACGATAATGTTAAGAATTATTAATAATAAATTTTAATCTATAATTAGAAAAATATCATAATAAAACGTTTGTATTTAATCTTATAAATAATAATCGTTGATGATATTTACTAATTTGTTGTTCTTTTTTGTTTTGTTTTTCTTAATCAATTCAATTAACTGATTAAGCGTAATGTAAAAAAATAAAAATTTTTCAATACTTTTCATTTGCAGATGATTACTGAGTAATTGGCGTTTAAGTTTTCCCTTTTAATTTAGAATGACCTTTTCTTTGTTAATGCCTCTTCGATTTTGCTAAGAATTACTATGTAGTAATATTTGAGATTGTTTTTCTAAGCTCTAATGCTGTCGTTTTGTGGCTCGTCAGCTGCTCATAGTGTAAACCACATTATAAACTGTACAAGTTTGTAGATATTGACAATGGGAAATTTCCATTTCTTTTCGCTGACCTTATAACGATTCGGCACTAGGCTGGGATAGTGTACAGGCTTTGATATTTGACAATTGGTGATGACAGTGCCGCCGGGATAGGATACCGATACGGCATCGCTGTGTTTGACACCATCACAATCCGTTATAGCAAGCGACTTATTAAAACAGATGCGTATCTCACTCAAATAGCTGACATCAGTTTTACTGTCATACAAACAGTGTATGGAAGGATTTTTGCCCAAACCATTTACCAAGGCTGCATTTAAGGCCACCACAGTATTATTGGAATCGGGATGTATGCCTGCACTGCCTAAAATATTCGACAGCAAATAGTCTTCACGCCAATTGATGCCCTGATTAAAGTATTTCAATTCATTGTTCAATTGCTCGAGAGAGGCGGCACAAGTACCATGCTTAAGCCATTCATGTTTCCACAACCAGTTTTTCTTTGATTCGCCATCGATATCGGGCCAATATTGATTTAAACTATCCTTGATTCCATCCAGTTGATTGACATCAAATGGGGCCGATTTATTACAAAAACTAGGTCCGAAATGACCAAATTTCGTCGGCCATACACCGTGTATAGTCCAAAATTCCTTGGCGTGGGGTAGTTTACATTCATGTTCTCTATCCTCTTCTCTCCAGTGATAACAAGTCGTAACGGGCCATTGTTGTGTAAATATTAGAATATCCCATTCGTAATTGGCAATATTTTCTCGTGGACTTAATTCTATATCCAAATCATCACGATATTCCGATGAGGTTAGTTCATCTGAATAAAATATGTTTCGCTTAATCTCCCGTAGGCGATCTATAGTTTCGGGTGTTAAATCTTCTGTGCCGATGGATGCGCTAAAAGAAAAAAGGAAGAAATTATCGTGTTAGATAAATCAAAAACCTATAAGTTACATAAAATTAATATTTAAAGTTATTTGAACTGTGTTTTATCAGCAACAAATTTAGATTTCCATTGATCCACTCAAGCAATTGTTGTGGCTAAAGAATGCCATTTTAATTTCTAAAATTAATATATTAATTCTTTATTTTAAGAGCAAATAATTACGTAGCCACTAGTTTATTTTAATAATTAGCTAAATTACTTGTTCGTTTGTTTTTTGTCGCCCCTTGTAATCCTAAAAAATCCCGACTAAAATACAATTAAAATAAACTTTTTTACAAAAACGTTTTTCAAATAAGCGCTTTAATAAGCACTCTTTCAAATACGGTTTTATAAAAAAAAACTTTTAAAAAAATATTCTAGTTTTTTCACCTTTTTTTAATATTATTTTCACAAATTAATTATTTAAGCTTGAAGTCTGTTTTTATTTTAATTATAACTTCCTGACGATGCCACACAACGCAGTGGCGAAATATTGAAAATAATATTAAAGAAAAATATAATTAAAATAAAAACTATTTTATATAAAAACAGACCTCAAGCTTAAATAATTAATTTGTGGAAAAAAACTTTTAATTGACGGCTTTTGAGTTTCTATTATGGCTGTCCCATTTGCAAATAAAGCAAGAAAATTTTTTAGTTTTAAAAAAAAGGGCTGCAACGATAAACCCTCGGTATCTTGGCAATTTGTGTTTGTAATATTTAATCCTTTGCAAAACGTTTTAGTTTGTTTTTATAAAAACATTTTCGTAAATTTATTTATTTTTAAAATATGAAATTAAACACAAAAATTAGTTGTTTTAATTATGTTTGTTTTTATTATGCTATTAAAACCTGTAACCCACTTTAAGAGTTTCAGAAACATTTGGTTTACTGGAGTAGACAAAAAACAGACAAACAAATATGCAAATAAACAAACACATTTCATGTTTTCATAAATATACAAATAATTATAACATATCATATGTATATATGTAGGTTAAAAAAAATTTTAATTACATAAATATACATACAAATATACATTCATACATACATACAAGTATGTGTCATGACAATAATAATAATAAACAAAAAAACAAGTTAGAAATTATAGCATTTTACCCCAACCATATGATGCCCTACTTATAAATTAATTAGTTGAATTTAGTACTTGCCAAAACGATCGTTATTATTAAACCTTCTTTAGATTCTGTTTATTTTGTATTTTTCTGGTGTTTAAGAAAATTTTTTTTGTATGTTATACATGTTTTTATATTTTTTACATGATTGTGCAAAATGTTAAAAAAGTCTGTATCAATTCCATCTAAACAATAAGAAGTGGTTTTATTAAAAAGTTTGGTCATACATATTCTGAAGAATCAAAACGTGAATTTATTTTCAATTCCGAACGAAATTAACATACCTGTGAGTTTTAATTTTGATTAAATAAAGTTGGACATTTGAAAAAGAAGAGAGGAAATTGTTTTTAATGTATAGAGTTAAACTCTGAAATTTTAAACAAGCAAAAAACCAAAAAAAAAACAAAAAATTAATCAGTTGATTAACTTAAAATATTTAGTAAATCGTTAAAAAAAATACGCACAAACTAATAATACTCTCTTCTCCCTCTTTCTTTCTTTCTCACTCTCTACCTTTATTGTTAACAGTGTTGTTATAATTATAATTTTTATCATATTTTTAACTTATCAAAATAAAATGATCAGGTGTTTTTTTTTTCGAAAAAAACTAATTTTCAGTTATCATTTTGCTAATATCGATAATTGCAAGTAGTTTTTTCGAATTTCTTTACATATTGATTGTAAATGAACATACACACATTTATATGTAAATATATTGGGACAAAATTGTTGAACGTGGACGATTATACTTAATCGCTTCCTATAAATGAAAATGTTTAGAACACTATCTGTAAATTGAAAACTCTTTGAAAATTTTTTTATTAGTAAAGAATATTTAAGCAGAATACATAATTATGAAAAAATTTTCCTAAAATTAATCATTTTTTTGAAAAGAATTTTTAAAATTTATTGTATTATTTTTTTTGTGAAAAAAACGAAAATTTTTATAAACCGAGAATAAACAAAAATTGTTCAAATAAAGTTTTTTTTAAAAAAATTTTTGCATAAATTTATAAAAAATACACTTTTGAAAATACATACATATGTATACATGTATATATATTTTTTTTAGACAGAATCACCTAAACTCTAATAAAACTGTTGAAAAATAATGCCTGAAGTTGAAATCGTAATAAAATTTGAAAACAAATAATTTTCTATGCTGTGTTGTAGGGTTCAGTATGGTCGGTTTGGACTGCTGTTAACCTTTTTTTATGTTGTTTTTTAAATATTTATTTAATATTATAAGAGCAGACTTCGATTTGTTTATTATTATTCTAATGGTTTTTAATATTTTAAATTTATCTTGCAAATGCGTTATGAATATATGTACCTACATACATACTTATGTATGTATATATATATTTTTTTTGTAATTTTCCAAATGTTGTTTATTTATACAGGCTGACTATCTACCTGTCCCCGCTTTCCACTCGTTTACACCATATTTTCTATTGTATTTCACATTTGTTTTAACTTACCTAAAGACTAACGAATAACCAGAGTATGAAGTCACCCAGAAAATTATGAAAATTTCCCAGAATTTTCTCAACATTTTCAATGGAAGAAGGAGAAATATAATTTATATAAAATTGTTACACAATAGTTTATTTATTGTTTTTAGGATTTCAGTAGATTATCTAAAACATATTAAACAAATTTTATATCTTATATTTTCAAGGTTTTGCTTGCGGCGATTTCTTTTCTTTTTTTTATTTTTAGTTTTCCAAATTTTTGCTTGACGTTTTTGTTGTTGTGTTTGTTGGTATTAATAAAATATATTTTCTAT
>NDXZ01032105.1:0-10041 GCA_003055125.1 Paykullia maculata
ATGTATTGTTCGTCACGCAGGATTTGTCCATATGTTTGTATTATGTTTGTCTTTTCCTTGATTTTTTTTAATTTCTGGCAATATTGACTTAAACAGAGAAAATATAAAACATTACGTTACTTTTACTCACGTAACATTTACGTGCGATTAACATGTTTTTAATTAAATCGAAGAATAAACAAATTTCAATTAAATACCTGTTATAACTTTATTTAAAATGTGTATGGAAAACTTACCTAAAAAGAAAAGAAAAAATTAATTATAATCAATTTTATTTTATTTTGTATGTATAAATAAATATGCATGTTTGTAATTAATTATTGTGTACTAATTGCATTGGGACACCACTCAGAGATTTCCAAAATCAATTTTTCAACGATTGACATGATATAAACGGTAGATTTAGCGAAAAAAAACCTCCAATGTCAACTCTTAACAATTAAATTAGAGATCTAGGCGAATTCATATACAAGGTGGTGCAAGGGCTAGCTGATCTTCTTTTTTTTTGCATAAATCAATATCTAACTGACATGTAAGGTTATAAATTTGTAAAAGTTGAAAAACGATATAACGATAAACTTGAATTTTTTCTAACAACGATGAATCTATCTCGTTTTTTGTTTTCCAGTATCTAGCTCTTCCCTAATTCATGATGATATGTATTTATGACCAATTTGTTTACTGGGTTATTAACAGGTTTTTTTTGGCTTTTTAAATGAAAAGACTCGTTAAAAAATTATTAATTATCAACAAATAATTTCTAGTCAAAATGGATTTACACCGTTTTAAAAGAGAACGGCCTATATTTGTTTTGTTACAAATTCTATTAAATTGCAAGAAAGACATCATTGTTGTATGTCAAATTTTTCATGTGAAAATATTAATGTTGCTCAACAAATTCCACAAATTCGAACAAAGTATTAGGCTTAAAATTAAATTTTTTGTGCAAAAATTTAACTGTAAATTTCACTTAAAGGGGGTGACTCAAAATTCAATTACAATTTGCTTGCACATCGAGCCACTCAAATACATACCATACACAAATATACATATGTACATGTGTATGCCTGAGTGTATGTGTATACGAATATGCTATTTTACTTCTACATACACGTAGGCATTTGTTTATTAAAATATTTGCTAATTTGATTTTAAACCACAAATAAATTAAATCTGTCAACACCACATACATAAACTAAACCATAAACAATAAACACGTTTTCAGTATTAATATTGCGTATAGAAGACAGCCAGCAACATATTGTTGCTGCTGATATTTTATCGCATGGCTATGAAAGTATTTGAGTGCTTCTTTTTGACAGAACATAATCAAATTATTTTTAAACAATATTTATGTAATATGGTTTAATATTACGCTGCAGGTTCTTTTGAAAATTCAATTAACAATTTTTTTTAGAATCGTTTAAAGTTATGTGTGAAATATTTAAAGTAATTTTTTATTTTAAAATCTGTTGCATTTCAAGTATAGCAAAATATGTTAAGTTTGTATTAATTGATTTTTAAACCTTTAGCTTGAATCTAAATGTATCTTAATATGGATTTTCAAAATACATATGCTGGAATTCGTACATATACATACATATGTATGTGAGTTGTCACTTTAATATCTCAAGAAGTGTTTAAAGTTAGGTTTTGTGTTTTTTTTTAACTAAATGTATTATTACAATTTTTTTTTCAATTAACCTGATTTAAAAAATAATAATAAAAACAATTGGTCAATATTAATAGAAAAACAAATTTGTTCTGTGGATTTTGTGGTTTCTGCTTAACTAATGATTTTGTGGTCGAAATCAAAAAGTTAAATCAATTATTTATTTTTTAGCACACAAATTCTGGTGAAATTACTTAAACTCGGTAGGTAGGTAATATTAAATATTTTTTTTATTTACATGTATTAAATTTACACAATAAAACCGAAATGGGCAGAAAACAGCCTCTTAGAAGAGGCTGATTTTCTAAAAGGACTATAACAAAAATATAGGTCCATTGTAAAGAAAGTATAAAGTATTATGAATATTAAAAATAAATAGTCAAAATATTTAAATAATTTTTAAGTTGTGCTTCTTTTGTATTTAGCAACGTCTAATTATGTACAAAAATTACATTACGTACACATATTAAGTTAATTAAGTGTAATTTTTAAATCGAAATGCTATGTCGGGGTTTACACGAGGGCATAATTGGAAGGGAAACATTTATTTTGTTTTTGTTTTCTTAGTAAATTACGAGAATACGGGAATGATACAAATTCCCCACCCGTAATTTGCTATCAAACTAAATATTTTTCTTCCAATTGTTTCCTCGTGTAAACCCCGACTATTAAAGTTTCTACCAGTTCTTATTTTTTACAGTGCGTATTAGTAATATGTTAAATTTTAACGGACGTACGTGCGTATGATGTATATGTGTTTTTAGAAAAATTAATTATTACTCATACGGCGATCAATAGGATGTCATTTGAAGGAAAACTCAGAATATTATTACAGTAACTGATTGTAGTTTATTTAAGTTGTAGTCCGTTTAGTTATTTTCAAATGAAAAAGGAGTTAAAATTCAAAGTGAAATATTTTTTAGCTGGTTCGGTGAATTGTTAAAAAAAAACAACTAAAAAAAATACTGATTTTCAGTTGCATAACTGCAACTGCAGTTAGTTTTTATTAAAACGTAAGCCACTAATGTGAGTAGACACCTATTAAATTCCGTTTTGTTTTGAAAGTTTTTTTTTCTTTCTTTTTTAAACGGTAAGTTAAATAGATAATTATTCCGTTCAACACCAAAAATACTAATTAAAAAGTGCAAATGATAAAACGGTAAGTAAGAATTTAAATAAAATGACTCGAGCCAAAATAAAAATATAAAAATTGTTGTAACAAAAAAAAAAAAAAAAAAAAAATTTACTGAAAAAATTTAACAGATTTTTTGTCAGTTATTTTTACGGATTTGTGGTTTGTTTTTTTGACAGTTAAAAACAACAGAAAAACCAGTAAGAGCACTATATTCGGCTGAGCCAAATCTTTTATACCCTTCACTACGTGTATTTATGTATATATATATATATATGTATATATATATATATATATACGTTTATGTATTTACAAGTCCGAAAGGTATTTAAAGTTTTAGAAAAGTTGGTTTTTTTATGATATTAATTTATGTCCATATAGGTTTTTTGCCCATATCTTTGCTGGTTCTGCCAATAAGTAAATTTTTTTAATTTCCCAAAAAGGCATGTCTTACACAAATATATGATAATTTTTGTGTAAAAAAAAATTGGTTGTCGTCTTTTTTGCAGCTTGAGGAAATTTCTGATAGTTTGATCTCAGTTTCGGGTTTGTACGACATTAGGGGGCTTGGGGGAAAATTTGATTTCAACAGACTGGCCGACATGGCTAAATCGACTTCCCTATTTATATGGATCCAGAATATAATTTAAATAAAAATCTAGTTGGTTAGTATTTAAATGAATATCCATTTGATTTAAGTTAAATTTCTGGTTAATTTTACTTACATAATTTTTTGAGTGAAATACATACATATATACAATAAGCTTGATGATCGTCTTACTGATTTAAATTATTAAATCTCTTTAAGAGTCAAACTTTAAATAAGAGACCTAAGTCTTTACCGAAGAAGAATCGTTATTTTAATACGATTATCATTTCCGGTTTGTAAAAACATTTACCGAAAAGTTTTCTCTTATATTTTTAATAAAAAATTTGATATCGGAGATATTTTTTTAATTTTCATGAAACTGGGAATAGAGCAAAAACTTTGTTGCAATAAGTAAACAGAATTAATTAAAATCGGTACTTTTAAAATGATTTTTGTTAATGAAAAAACAAAAAATTGGAAATTCCTAATTAAATTTTTTCTGTGTCATCGAAAATGTTTCAAAAAATATTTTCCAAGAAAATAGTCTTAAACATTTTTTAAAAATAAAGGGTTAAATAAATTCATATAAGATTTGATTATGAAGCCATTTGGCACTACAGAGATATGGAAGTTAATCAGCACTACGAGGGAGGTGTGTTTTGACATCTTATTTATCTCGTTAATGTTAGTCAGGCAAAAACAGAAATAAGATTCGTTGTCTATCCGAATTTTTTAGGCTCGTTTATATATCTGTCCAGTGTTTGTTGTCCAATGCCCTGCATTATTAAACTCATATTTTAATGCATTTACTAAGTTGATACAAACAAAAAAAATTTTTTTTGAAAGTTTGCCAATATTTTAAGTTCAAAATAACTACAACATATACATATGTAAAGCAGAAATAGACCTTCTTTAAAAAAAAGAAAAAAACTTAAAACAAAAAAAATTTAGACACAAAATACCACTTAATATATGCAACATTTAATATAACAAAAAAAAAATATGAACAAAAACTTCTATTGTTTTGCACTGCCATTGTCCCTTTATATTTAAGCTAAAAAAAATATAAGATGATGAGGATGAGCAGAAAAAGGAAAAATATTTTGAATGATTGGGTTGTAGTGACAATTTTATGCCTAATGGCCACATTAGAACAAACAAAATAAAAAAAAACCAAACGTTTTGAAATATGACGAATGAATGAAATGAATGCAAATAATATCAAGCAGCCACCAAAATCATACAAAGGAAAAAAAAAAGAAAAAACCAACACAACCAACACAAAAAAATACCCTTAAGACACTAACAACTCCTACTCTGGCTCTTGGCACACCTCATGCTCTTAAGCTATTGTTGTAAATGAAAGGAGAAACACAAAGACAAATACTAAATGCAATATAGAATATCATGTTTAAATATAAAAAGACAAGACATACAAATTGGACATTCATTCACTCACCCACTCGTTCTCTCGTTCACTCATCCGTTTGCTCGTTCGTTTAGCAAAAATATGTTGATGTTTTTTTTTTTCAGTTTCGGTGGAAAATTATCATGTCACAGCATGTCTCATTTTTATGTTATGAGATGTAATTTTTTCTTTCTACGAGTATTTTCAATTTCAAGTTTTACTTAAAGTAAAATTTGATGTTAGTTTTCAAAAAAACAAATAAACAAAAAGAAATACCAAAGAAATATCTTACAATTTTTTTTTTGCCAAAAATAAACTATTTTTTTTATTTAACAACAAGAAAAAAAGGTTGAAAGTAATGAACAAATTTATAAAAAAAATTTAAAGATTTAATACTTAGTACTAACAAGTATTTACTTTTAATATTAATCCAAGTATTTTTTTTTCGTTCGTTATGCTATGGTTTCTAAAGATGTAAATGTTTGGGTGTATGTTTTTTTGTTACTTTTAATAAACATTAACAGTTTTTCTATTAAAAATGTAACAAAAAAAAAACGCTCGTTTTACTAAAAGTTTGGTATGAAAATAAGCGGGAAGTTAAGATGTGAAGTCTAAAAATTACTACTGCATTGCATTTGCTGCCGACAGTTTATGGGCTCATTGGTCTCGTTCTCAATGAAAATGCACTACGTATTATTTCTGCAGTACTTAAAAAATATGTATGTATGTAGCAACATATGTGTGTATACATACATATGTACTTACTATTTAAGCACTTGGAGAAATATTGTAGAAAAAAGTTTGGCTTTTAAAAATCGAATTGCAAGAAAAAAATCCTCTAATATTCCGTAATATATTCAAGACATTGTGTAGGGTAAAAATTGCATCTGAAGGAAGTAGTATTTATGACAATTTTGTGTTTGTTAAAGAATTATTATCTATTTTTTTTAATGTTTATATGTTGTCTTAATCGAAAAACTTCTCCTTAAAAAGGTCAATAATTTTCACAAAAATTATCATTTTTGGGAAATTTGAAATTTACTAATTGACCCAGAATCAGCTAAGATATGGGCGGAAAACCTATAAGAACTAAAATTAATATCATAAAAAATCAAGTTTTCTAACACTTTAAATACCTTTCGGACATGTAAATACATACGTTGGTTGGTTGGTTAACGTGGTAGTTTGCTACGCGCAAATTGTCAAGTAGAGTCAGATGACCCCATTTTGACAAGATCACACCACTCGTCAGATGTGACGCTCCCTAGGACAGAAAGCCCATGGGAGATAGGAGTACTAGATCCACCCAGTTGCCGTCAGCTACCTCAGCAGGTCGTTCAGCCCGACCTCAGACACCTCACGAAGGTCCACTAGTATATACCCGCCCAGGAAACTCTGCCTTTTGGCAGAAAGGGCGGGGCACTCGCAGAGAAGATGAAACACCGTCTCCTGCAACTGCGACAATGTACGTTGAATGGAAGCCCGAGTCGCTCGTACATACATAAGTTTACATATACAAACACACATATATACATAATTACACGTAGTGAAGGGTACAAAAGATTTGGCACAGCCGAATATAGCGCTCTTACTTGTTTAATATTTTTTTTGGGGATTTGAATTCCGGGAATCCCAGTCCGCGATCACTGTATATAGAAGTCAGTCTAGTTTGGCACCATACTGTTACGTAAAATTAGTCGAATAAGAAATAGGAATCCAGGGGCCGAATTCTTGCATTCGACAGCAATCGAAATCAAAAAAATTCCCATTAGAATTCCCCTACCTTAAAACTTGTACGTTAGAGTAAAATTGCGATAGCTATCGAATACGAGAATTTGGCCGCAGCTAAAATTTACAACAAATAATATTAAATTTTAACTCATTTTTTAAAGTGTAGATTAATACAAGCGAACGACTACCTTTACAAACATACACTACAGTCCCATTCACACATTGTAGAAAGAGAGAGAGGGAAAGAGAGAGTTTCATTACTATTTCACAATATTTACAACATGAAACATTTCATTTTATGGGTCTCGAAATGAACAAATGAGGGCCGTTCCTTTAAGCAACACACACACAGACACACAGGGATCTGAATGAGGCTTCGGCTTACAAATACTCTCTCATACTCACAAATTGCACTAAATAAAACGAAACTGAAACGTACACAATATTATAGACAAAAACGTGTCATTCTTGCTATATTGAAAAAAAAATATTTCAAGAGAATGAGTCAGTTTCTGGAGAGAATGGGTAAAAGAAAAGGTTATCATGAATTTCGGGGGATTGTAGTAGAGTCTACTAAAATATTTTGGCATTTTGCATAATTTATGAAACAGAATTCGTGGTGTAAACATACATACATACGTACGTATGCATGTACAACTGAGCTGTTTGTATATAAACATACACCTGAATGGCAGATACATATCGTAAAATAAAGAAGAAGTAGTAACCCATTCTGATCTAAAAAAAAAAATAAAATAGCAGAACAAAGAGCCATTTTCAGGCAACCATTCAACCAACAAACAAAACAAAAAGAATCAACATGTATCAAATCGAATTTAAGTATTTCTTAGGCAAATTGTGATGTTTGTTACAAAAATATTTTGAATTCAATTTTTTTTTAATTTTTTTATTTTTCTTTTTACTACAATCAGCTGCATGCAACACAGGTGTTGAATAGTATTAAAGAAAACAACATCACAAACAAAGATGAATATTTTTTTTGAGAAGTTTATTTAAGTTACTCTCGGAAAACTAAAATGACCGACTAAGAAGACGTTTCTTGTTAATAAAAATATGTAGAAATTTATTTTAATATTATTTTTGACAAAAAGAGAATTTTTTTTATAATATTTTATACAAAATGTATCAAACAATTCTTTAAAAATAAATTAGTAATTTCAAATTCAGTAAAAAAAAGAATTTATTTAATATTAAAAAAAAAATTTTTTTTTGTTACTTTTTCATTTAAAGCAAATAAATAAAAGATTACTTACAACAATTGAGTTGGTCATCTTTTCGCCACTTTAGGCAACATTTATTTGTCTGAAATAAGTAGAAATTTATTTTCTTTTTCGTTTGCCTCCTTGTCCAGTTACTGCTGGTATCAATAATGTTGTTTCTTGTTGGTTTTTTATTTGCAGTTACGTTTGTGGTAGCCACAAATAAAGAAATAAAAACAACTTCATTTTGTATTTAATAGTTTTCTACACTTGAACCATTTAGACTTTGTAAATTTATTTGTTTGGCGAAAATTTGGTTGAAATTTATGTGACACTTAAGATGCAATTGATCAAATTAAATAAACATGAAGTTGCCCAAATGCAGAAAAGAAGCAGCAGACAATACTAAAAAGGAGGTTTAAATTTTTTTATTTAAATAAGAAAAACACAAACTTACAGATACGTTTTTGTTAAAAAAAAAAATGCGGGTTTATTTTGGGTTAATAATTTAGTTTGATATAAAGTATCAAGTTGTTATTAAAGTCGGCTTTACATTATTCTACAAGTCCTAAGATTTTCATTAGATTTTGTATAAACTGAAAAAAAGGATTTTTGGTTTGATTGTCGAAAAATCAGATAGAAAATTATTTTCATTACATTTTATATCTACACTATCCCACTTTGAGTTAAATGAAAAGAAACACAACCCTGATACAATGGAAATTCATATGTGTTTTGAAAAATTTCTAAAAATAGTAGAACCATACGACTGACAAATTTCTTTACGTATTTTTTTTGTATATTTTATAACATATTGTCTTCAAACTGTTATACTTTCTCATTTTATTACAGTTTTTGACATGTCAGTACAATAGTGTAAAGCTGGCTTTAGCAAACAAATAACATGAAATGACAAAAACCTGTTATTTTTCTTTAAAATTCAAGTATTAAATATACGCTCTTTTAATTGTCCATGTCAGTCCTATTTCTTAAGCGTAACTATTTTTAAAACAAGTGTTTTTACTTCGCATAATACATTTACTATGTCATTTTACACTCAAGGAAATGTTCATATAAACTGACAGATATCGGAAGTTATTGTAAAACTTGTTTCACCAAACAAATGAAATGAAATGTTTGTATGTAAGTATATCTGGGGTCTATTCTATAACCATAACTCAAACATGTTAAAACCGCAACACAAAAAGTTTTTGTTTCATGAAACAAAAGAGTAAAAAAGTTAAGTTGTTTTTCGTACCTTCTCAATCAGGGTTGGAAAATTAAAATTTTTTTTAGGAATAAATATATATTTAAATACTACTTTTTAATTCCAAGGTACTAAAAATACATTTTTAATTTTAGGTGTAGCTTACGTTTTTAATATATTAATTTACTAAAAAAAATTTTAAATTCTCTTTAAAAGAATAATAACTTAAGAGTTTCAATTGCATCTCGAAAATACAGCTGTATTTTTCAACATTAAATAGTATCAAAAAAGAAAGATCATATCGGTTTTTCCATCCCTGCCTCCAATAGAAAATTATACGTTTATTGGTTTTCGCAATAATCTGTGCGAAACATGAATATGTTAAAATATGGAGCGTTTTAGTTTTAAAAAGCAAGAATATATGTGGAAACAATTCATCAATAAAGAAATAACACATATTTAACGTAAGATGAAATCAAGTCTTATTAATTTGTTGTGCTTTTATAAGGACTCTTGTATATTGATCTCTGCTTAGATATCTGTATTTTGTGTTGTTGTTTTCCTTTTCAGTGTTCCTTGGGCAGTTTATTTTTGTTATTTTGTATTGAAGTATTTTCAAAAATATAGTTACACGTTTCGTTTTTAACAGTTTCTATAAATATAGAATCTTAAGATATTTCCTAAAACAATATGAAAAGACCCACATCATAAACACAGTATTGCATATGTAAATATGTTCACTTTACAGCATAACTAAAAACTTAAAATAAGTGTAATTTTTAGCAAAAACCTTTTTATTATAATAAAAATGTAAAGTTTGTTTTTTCCAATCGTCCATAATTTGAATTCAATGTTAATTTAAACTAATTTTTAGAAAAATTTTATTTGGATTGTGAAAATTATTAAACATTTCGTTGCCTTTTTGGGTAAATATCGCAACAATATTTTGTTTTCAAAATAATATTTTTTTCAAATCTAAAGTATTGTTTTTGAAGAAAAGTTTTTAACAAAGGCTTAATAGCAAATTTGTACTTTTAGGCCGGTAGCTCCAGCGTACAGTGGGAGAAATGACCAATTTAGCG
>NDXZ01032114.1:0-12319 GCA_003055125.1 Paykullia maculata
ATTTCATGTGAAATATTGAACAGAATACCAGACTTAAGACTAAAATTAAAAAATAATTTTTCTTAAAAAGCAATTTTTAATACTATTTTTGTTTTAAAAAGTAATTGAAAAAAATTTCTTTATTATCAATTTTATTTCTTTAAAATGCGACCTAAAAGATATTTGGTAACTATTTCTTTAAGAAAAAAAATAGTTTTGCATTTTCTAAGAGATAAAATTCATACAAAATTTGAAGTTAATTCAAATCGGTAAAAAGTTATCAGTTAAAGGAAATTAATGGGAAACTTTATAAAAAAAAATTATATTAAATGTTCGTCATGATAAAAAATAGTTTTTGAAAATATTTGTTTTTAAAACAAAATTTGAAAAATAATGAATGAAAAAATGCCATATAAGTAACCCAATATTCTGTTGTTTTTTTTTGTTCTTGCCAATGGCGGAGTTTATACACATAAGTTGCTTTAATGGCTTCAGTTTCCATTTCTTTATAGTTTGAACTTTTTCATGTGAAAAGAATAAAAAAGAAAAAACAATAGAAAATTATTGATTTTTTTCCACCCATGTGTAAATATGTTTAGTGCTCCCGATTGACTCCTCTTCCGGCTTTATTAAATTGGCAATAATATTTTTCAACAATTGAGAGTTAAGGAAATTGAAACAAGAAAATCTAGATTAATAAAACTTATCCTGAAAAAATATGCTTTAAAAGTCAAACATTCAAGTAGCCATAGAGGATAGAGTGAAGGCTGGAATGATACAGACAAGAAAATAAGTTATTAAATGTTTTAAATATAGTGTAAGCTGAAAAGTAAGCAATATTTAATTTTGTGATAGTATAGGATGGCTTTCAATAATTTAAAATTGTCAATGAAATAAATAATTTTTATTTTGGCTTAAAGTTCTTATATTTTTGAAAATGTGTTAACGAGAAAAAATATAATTTAGTTGTCTATAAATTTGGTTTTGTTTCACCTTAACATTATTAAATATGAAAAGCAAGTATCAGTTGCTATTTCTATAAAATTATAGTTTAAATACATACAATTTACATTCAATAACAGCAGTTCCGATGAGAAAAAGAGTGCTGACGATTAAATCGTAGCTGGTTTCGAAAATACATTCCACTCGGCTGATATCATATGGGAAACTAAATTTTTAAAAAACAAAATAATAACATCTCAATATATCACAATTTCAAAAATATAAGAACTTTAAGCCAAAATGAAAATTTTTAATAAACATGTATAGATTGAAAAGTTCAATAAATAATATATATGACAATTATATTATAATTATATTTTGATAAAAATAATTTTGCTTAAAACTTAAAATTTCCTTTAAAAACTAAAAGGCTTTTTTAAGGTAAGAAGGAAATATCTCTTATTTAAACGCCCTTATATGTACTTAATTTTTATAGTTATAAACTAAAGAATTATACAAAAGTCTTGCGTTCATTTAACAGCAAGTAAGTACATGGATGCATTATCATGAAATCTTAAGCCGTTGTTTTTGTGTTTCTTGAATTTTTCTTTTTAAAAACATTGAAAATAAGCACAAACACAAAACAAATGTTAAGTGCGAAAAGTTGTTCTTTTTCGTACTTGAGGTGTTAAGTAAGGAAAATCCTTTTACACTCTAAGTATTTTAAATAGTGTTAATATGTAAGACAGGCAGCCATAAAGTAGGCAGCATTAGGTTTTGTATTTTTTTCTGCTGTATTTTTACAAACAAAAGGTTTTTTTTGCCCATTTCGCATTATTGTTAAGCAGGCAAGAGTTCAACAAACGTTAAACAAATACTTTTATAAGAAAAGGTTTAAAACAATGGAAAAAATAAGTAAAAGAACGAAATTAAAATATATAAAAGGGAATTTAATAGAAATACATAATTTAAAAGAAAATTTAAGGCAATAGGAGGTAAGAGAGATTGATAAAGTAAATTATGTTTTTTAGGTTTCTTACAAAACGAGTATTTTACAAATTATGTATTTAAAAGGAAAATTATAAATATATTTTTAATATGAATTAATAAAATTTTATTGATATTTGATTTAAATTGAACGTTATAATCTTTTTAGTAATATTTTATATAGTCTATAGTTTATAAATTGTTTCATTTTTAATAATTATTAAGATATATTCATGAATTTTATTCTGGCTTAAAGTTCTTATATTTTTGAAAGTGTGATATGTTGAGAATGTTATTATTTTGTTTTAACAATTTAGTTTTACCATATGAAATTAGCCGAGTGGAATGCATTTTCGAAACCAGCTACGATTTCATCGTCAGCACTCTTTTTCTCATCAATACTACTGTTATTGAATGTAAATTTAATATATTTAAGCATTCAATAACAGTAGTGCCGATGAGAAAAAGAGGGCTGACGATGAAATCGTAGCTGGTTTCAAAAATGCATTCCACTCGGCTTATTTCATATGGTAAAACTAAATTTTTAAAATAAAATAATAACATTCTCAACATATCACACTTTCAAAAATATAAGAACTTTAAGCCAGAATAAAATTCATTAATAAATGTATAATAAATAAGTTCAATAAAAAAAAAAATGAAAATATGACAATTACAATTATTAAGATATTAATATTTTATGTGATAATTGAAAGAACATTGTGAAAAAGTTTATTTCCCGACACTAGCCGAGTGAAATGCATTTTCGAAATCAGCTACGGTGTCATCATCAGCACTCTTTGATCGGTATTTTAGTGTTGGATATAAATATCACCTATTTAACTCACAGTTTATTAGAAATTAGAGTATGGTGATTGATTGTCGCCTATATTCATATTTTCAATCACTGTTGAGTTAGAACGAAATTTACCACAACGATTAACGGTTTTTTTTTTGTTTTTCTTTTTCAAATTATCACATTTGTTTGTCTTGCTTCAACCATCATTTCGATGGCGATGAAATTGTTGTTATATTTTAACAAATTTCTTTGTTTTTATACATATCATTATTGTCTGTTTTGGTCAGTCTTCAACAGACAGTTGAAATGATCACTACACCTAGCCATGTGTATTTTTTAGGATATTTTTTTTTTAAATTGAACGTTATTTTTGGGAAATTATTTTTTTTACAATGTTCTTTCAATTATCACATAAAGTATTAATTTCTTAATAATTAATAAAAAAATTACTAATAAAATTTTTTTAATATATTTTTAAACATATAAAAGTGGTTTAAGCAATTTGTATACAATTTCTGTGTGAGATAATTGGCTAATAATAGTTCTGAAAGTTTATACCCTTTTAGAAGAAAACAAATATTTACAAAAAAAATTAAATCCAAAAAGCAATTTACACATTAAGATAAGTTGAGTTGCTCCTTGTCTACAATTTTATTTATATAAAACCTTATTTATATCAAAAATTGTTTGAAAATCTTTTGCTTCATCCTTTTTTTCCAAAACTAAGTATTTTTTTTTTATTTTAAGATATTAAGAAATTTAAGACTTAAAACTTAGAAGAAACCAAATCATAAATGTTAAAAAAACACAAAAATATGTATTAAAGCTAGGCTTTAAATTCGTTAAACAAGCCACAAAAAATCTCTACAGCCTATGACTAAAACATAACAATTTAAGTCTACAGTATCGCTAATACGTTGACGCTCAAAAAATGTATCTTTATTATATATATATATATATAAATTCCCGTAGTTCTTACAAGGAGCATAGGGCCATGAACATTTTTGTGGTTTCTGTAATCTTCAAAATTTAAGATGAGTAGCTGATTGGGCTAAAGCATCCGATTCTGGAGCTGGGGCTGCCAACAATGCCTCCAGGCAGGCAGTGGACTTTGATTTAATCACTACATCCACGATACAGTCATGCTTCAGTAAATATTCATGTTTATTTACCTGGTTCCCTGAGACGTTAAGATGTACGTTAAGATGTACTGTAACCATTCAGGCTACATGACTGAGCGCCTTCTCACACTAGCTAGCTAACAGAGGAATTTGAAAAGCCATTGCCCGGGAAATACTTGGTCTAAGACCGAAAGTAGTGAATTGATTGAACAGTCAAACAAAGAAATCGCTTTCCAAGTGAATGACAGTCAGAAAACTTTCCGCACTATATTATTCCTTATTAAAATTTCTGTTGCTTTAGCTGCTCTAAATTTTTGAAATGATTGCAGAAGATCAGTGGTGGCCAAACCCACGCTCCTAATAAATTACGCTTGTGTATGAAACAGAGAAAGATCCAAGATAAACCACATGTTGTTGTTTTAACATAAATGGCCATCTCAGAATTTATTTTATTTTAATTTAAGATCTCAGTTTTTTAAATTGCGAACAATTTTTTAAAAATTAATTTTTATGAGAAATTAAAAGAAAAAATTTATTTGTTATGGTTTTCGGCACAATCTTGTAGCCCAATTATTTGCAAAATTTGAGAACCACCTAAAGTAAAACTCGACTTAGCTATATAAGCAGTCATAGTGTTTTTGGGGAAAAAAGTTTTACCCTTTTCGCCACTTTTTTGCATAAAATAGGTATCGCGTTATAATCACATATGAGATCCTTTAATAATCTGTCACATTTTATTTATTGTATTAAAATAAATGGAAATAACTATAGGAGTATTAGTTAATTCTCTTAAATGTCTCTTATACCTATTAAACTCTTTAAATTTCATATACTATTCAGTTTAAGTTTTTACTAATAACGATGAATGAAAATGTTAAGAAATGTAGAATAAGGCAAATGTTTTTATTTTCTTTATTCTGTTTAAACAACTTGTTGGCAATCAGAATTCTATTGCACGAGAAACTGATTTAAATTCCTTCAAAAGCCTAAATAATTTTCTATGCGCTGCTTAAAAGCTTGCATTTTTGTTTTGGCTAACAAGTACGCTTTCATTTATTTATTTTTAGTTTCTCCCAAATCAGGTCATATTGAAATATAAATTTAACTAAACTTTACTTATTTAACTTAAAAACAATTGAAAAACAGCAACCAACACCAGCCTTGAACTGTTCCTCTGACTGGTTTTGTAGGCCTTTGGTAAAAAAAAACATATTTTGACACAAACAGAGCTAAAATTAAAAAAAAATAATATTTTAATCTCTAATATATTTTTTCTATAAAAAGCAGCAGTTAACTACGAGTAAGAAATAGTTCAATAACAAAACGATGTTAAATGCTTTGCATATTTTTGGTATATGTCAAACACACACACTAACAAAAATAGAATTCTTATAAACATCTTTTGTCAACGTTTATGCAAATACTTAAGCACACACACATACAAGTATTATTATATTTTTATATATATAAATTTTTTTTTATTCATTCATTGAAAAGCTGCTTAAAATTATGCAATGATTTTTTCACCAACATTTTCCATAACAACCAGTCATGACATTAAAAATATAAAATATGAAAAAAACCCGAGAAGAAAAAATTCTAGATAAAACGCTTTTTTAGGTTTTTAAAAATTCTTTTGACCAAAAAAAAATATAAAACAAATATGTGATAATAAAAAGAATTTTCAGCTTATATTATTTTTTTGTTGCTCTTGCAGAATATAATTTAAAAAAGTGAAGCTTAAATATTAACGTATTGTATAAATAGATGTGAATAAAACACAAATGTTAAAACATGCATTTAGACGATAAGGGAATTGTTTTTCCAGCAAATTTTTCATCACATAATATTACAAAAGAAATATGGTTGACATTTTTTATATAAATAGAGAATTAAAAGAACAGTTTTGGTTATATGTGATAATATTTAATATCAATTATTTCGAGTTTAGTTTTTTAAACTAAATTCTTATAGTCGCACTAAGGCTTTCGCTTTAAAAAATTATAAAAATCTGATTTTAAAAACCCATATTTATACTTTCTGTTCACTTTAAAGGTTAACAAAAATCTGTAAAGATGACTCTTTAAAAATTCTCTTTGACAAATGCACATGAGCCACAAAAGAAGATAAAAAATAAATATAAAAACAGATCATGGTTTGCCATAATCAGTTTAGTCACAAAACCAAACATATTATTGCCTAATTTTAGGCAGTCACACAAGCATATTTTACACTTATACACATGCAAAGGCTGTTATTTTGGTATCAAGTGATATTAAAAGACTTAAATTATGCATTAAATATTCACTTTACTTGTACACATATAACATACATATAAACACACAAACACACACTTAAAGATATGAAATTTTATACGTAGATACATATGTATGTACAAGAATGTATTATTATATGTATAAACATATTTAAGGAAAAAAACGAAAAAGACTTTTATTTATTTTGAAATATGTATTACGATCCCTTTTTAATATTACATTTTTACATATGTATGTACACTTAACTATAAATAAGCTCAATAAACAACAACAACAGCAGCAAGAAATCTGCCTTTCACTTAATACGCACACACCCACTTACATAATACATACATATGCAGTAATGTCAAGTTACAAAGGATAAAAACAGCTAAAAAAGCAAAAATATAATTTAAAATATGATGCAAGAAAAAACAAGCATATTTGAACATTCACATGTATGTTTTGTATATATATATATATATGTATATGTATGTATTTGTATATGAAATATATGTATGTTAAGAATGTAGCATAAAAATCATACCCTTTACGAACCCACCCGCCCTAAATACGTGCACTTACAATCGAAGAAATGATGAAGAAGAAAACGTCAAAAACAAGTGCAAAATTGTGAAAACCGACAGTTATATACCCTTAATTACAACACATAAAACAAAAATATTTTTTAGGCTTAATATATTTTTTGAAGCAGTATTGACCACTTATGCTTTCAGCTGATAACATTACCAAACAAAAACACGATTTAGGTGCAATTGTATCATGACAATCACAAGGGGGCTCTATAAGCCCCAAATGCGACCATTTTGAAGGCTAAATAACAAAATATGCTTTTCGATTTTAAATGAATTTGCTCTATAAGTAAGCGAAGAATTATTTTTGATGTGTCGGCCAAACAAGCATTTGAGTTTTTTTTTAACACTTTGAAAATCTAACCTAATATTGCTTATATTTTGAAAAAACTTTGTGTAAACCTTCTTGACTGCTTCTTTTATATTGGCATATGTTCCAAACCAATAATAATGTGACGACATCATAAATTGGGTTAAATTATGTTTAACAATTTTGTGATAATAAAAATTCCATCTTTCCTAGAAATGAAAATGCAATAACATAATGTATTAAATATTTTTTGCTGGGTACAAATTTAAAATAAACACAAACGCACACACATACACACACACACACACACACACACACATTTATTATCCTATTATTTAACCCATACAGACTAATACATTAAAAACATTCAAATTTACAAATACAAATTCTTCTGCTACCACAAGACGCCAAACACAAATACATAGAAAATACATTAACAATTTTCAGTTTATAAATACCATAAAAGAGGATTGAAAGAAAATAAAACAAATGCAATAAAAATATTCGAAATAACCACCAAATAAAAAAAAAGGAAATTAAAAAACAAAATTATGTCTGGAGTTGAGGTTGAAGACGACTTAATATATTTAATTTATTTTTAATATCTGTTACGATACACACACATAAAAATTAGAATGATTAAGGTGTATTTTCTAATTTAACAATAAACTTCGTCTAATCGACGCATACTTATATTCATTTAAGATAACTTTTAAAGTAAGTACATATACACATTTCATTAGGAAACATTTGTTCAAAATGGCAGATTAAAAAAAATTATTTTAAGTCTCCAGTAATGCATTTCAGTATTATTTTTAATCTACATCAACAGAAGGATCTTTATATGTAGCACTTGTAATAAAAGAAACACGATAACAACAAAAAAATTATTTGATTTTTATTCGCTTTAACTTATCCCAGTCCTTGACATTATCGAATTTGTAGGCCATATTCAAGGCTATCATTTTTAGATTTGCAAAACATACAAGCAGTAGAGAAACATTGGGTTTTTTTTATAAATTAAAGGCAAAACATAAAAATATAAAAAACTCTCTCTTCTTTTAACAATAAATATCTGCTCTAAAATAACTGAGTCAGCCAACGAGCCATCCAGCTAACCAACGTGACATCAGATGAAATGATGCTTTGCAAAGACGTTCTGTTTTTTTCTTCTATTTTTGCTTTAAAGTAATTCATTCTTTCTGATAGTCAAAGGGGGGTAGAGGAGTTCTTCTCATTACTTAATTTTGATTTACAAAATAATGTTATTTTTACGTTAATGGCCAAATGGGCTGGAAAGGGCGTTTTGGCTACATGCTTGATTTTACTCCAATGTTTTAAAGAAAAATGGAAAGAAAAAGAAGAAATAAACGAAAGTAAGGCCGCTGATAGCTTTTGGCAAATGTCATGAAACCAATATATCTAACATTTAAACGAAATATGGCCAGAAATAAAACAGTAGAAATCACAAAGAATTTATTTTTGCTACTAAAGGCTTTTTACTGCTCCTCCTTCCTTCTCTTTTAAGGCTGTTTTCAATTTAATGTATCATTTTGTGTTTTCATTAAGACTTGTAAAGTTTCAACTTTGTTGTTTTATATATATATATTTTTTTTTTGGCCAATATTATTTACTTTTTTCGTTTAACAAATCCAACAACGTCAGTAGTCAATCACAACTGATTTTAGGCTGCCTTCAATAACAACAATAAAATCAGTGGCCATAAAACAAAGAAATTAAGTTTGACTGAAACATTTTTTAATTATTTAAATTACACTAAGTAAGAAGGAAAAGTTAATAACCTAACAAATATCTATAATTAAAAAATTAAACTCTGAAATTTTTCAACCAAAATTTAAAAACTTTTTTCGTTGTAGTTTAAAAAAATGCAAAAAAATAATCGATATTTTAATCAAGGTAAAGCAAACGAATGTGTCAGACTTTTCTTATTATAAGTTTTATATATAAACATGTATGGAATAGGGATGGGCAAATGCAAGCAAATATCGATATTTGTTTCAATATCGTTGCCGGCCGGTATATATCGATTTGAAAACATCAATATATCGATATATAGATATTTCTCGTAAATTCATAAAAAAGAAGTTTATATAACAAGAAGTAATTTTTTATTGATGTTTAATGGTTAACATAGAAACAATTAATACAGAAAACTATATTTGTGGCTTAACTGCGAAGTAAAATACTGACATAAAGAGCTCCCGGTATTTGATGTGCTCACCTGTCAAACGGCTTCTACTATCTAAAGCTTTCTGACTTCCCTCTGAAGCAATTCCTTTTGAAGACACTGAGGAACCCTGACAAACTAAATATCTAAGCACGACGTCAGAAATAACAGGCATGAAATACTGAACAACCACGATAAGATTTTTTTACAAATTAATAACATAAAATAAAAAACTAGAGTTAAAAAATATCTAAATAAAATTGCAAGAAATTGCGAGATTTACAGTCATAAGCAAACCATTTGTAAACAAAAATGGTAGCCACTCTTTAACTAATACTTTATATTTACAGTGCTTTGTTTAATCAACAATTTTAATATGGGTAACACAAGGTAACCCTATCAAGTTTTTAAATTTTAGTATTGTTATATTACTGCAGCATATTTAAAGGTTACACTCAATTACTCTTGTTCATGTGAAAATACATAAGACCTTTAATAGTTACTAATAGTTGCCTTACTAATAGTTAAAAGTTTTAAGACAACATGTAGTTACTGTTGCCCAACTAAAACTCAACCAATGGCTTTTGGTGACTTAAATAATGGTAAACTAAGAGCTATCATTAGCTAAACCATAGAAATTAGTAAACTAATGACAGTAAATTTAAGAGTAAATGAAATAACATCTTGTTAAAACTAAAAGAAATTCAGAAAATATAATTTGTTTGTCAGAATAAAAAAGTTCTTTATTACTATTCCCTAAATTTTCAGCATTTGTGTGGATTTCAAACAGGCAAAAAATGTTAAATAATACTAAAACTATATTATTTAGATGGACGGCATCGCTTTGCGGAACTCAATTGGACTTAAAATTATACACAGTTTAAAATTGGTAAAAAAACGTTGCCCTACTAAACTCTGACAAAAAAGGCTAAAAAAATAAATAGTTTTTTGACAATTTTGACTTCATTTTTATATTAACAAATTTTCTTCGAGAATTAAAAAAACATATTAAAAACTATCAAGCTTAATATTATTATTATAAAAGGCATACATTTGTTCCTAAATTTATGCTATGGAACTAATAAAATTCATCATAAAATATCAAAACTATTCTATATTGAATTGCAAATTCCATCTAAAATTCATACATGTGCTCATCTTATATCATTGACTTTTTCTCCTAAAGCACATTTAACTCTCCCGAAACTAATTCTTTACTTTTTTGCAACCATTCCCCTATAAAAAATCAGAAAACAAAAGAAAATACTTGAATACAACTATAAGAAATGAAAAAAAGCCTAAGAAAATAATTTGAAAAGAAAAACAAGAAATTAAAATAAATTATATTGAAAGCTATAAAAATCAAATGCCTTTTTAGTTTCTTTTAGGGGGCTTTAATGCGAACTAAGGCGAGTTAAACAAACAAATAAGGAAATGAAAATTCTATTTTTTTTTCTTCTTTAGAACATTTTTAGTTTAAGTGCTAAGTATAACATACTATGTACAATAGTGATATACAACTAGCTATATGCTACATTTTTTCCGTATTCAACCAGCCGAAAAATATGCAACATTTTTATGTTTTACTTTTTTTCATAAAGTGGAAATTTTTATGTTGTATTTCATTGCTTGTTGTGACTTTTAATAGGATTACTTACTGAACAAAGTAAGGGAATGGCTTTGGATTAAGATTATGTAAATAGATCATTGTGTTAACTAACTATTCATGGACGAACGAATGAATGAATGAATGAAGGATAAATGAAATACAATACACCAGTAAGTAAAAAGTAAAAGAAAAAACTAAAACAAAAATTGTAATAAAATTCAATGAAAATCGTAGAAGTAAAGCGATGATTTGATATGATAAAATATGCAGTTTTTTTTTAACGATTTCTCTAAAGTTTTTTCTCTCTTATTTTACTGCTAACTTATATTATTTAATGGCATACTTTAAGGCATTACCATAAGAATGTAATGAATGCTATAATTGTATATAAAGAAATCGAATTTTATTATTGTATTAAAAATTCAAAAAATGTCTAGGTTTGATGGCAAACCCCCAAAATAAAGGCATTTTATAAAAATGTATATTTTTTCGTGTTGTATATTTAATTTTAGTGTTTCTTGAAGATGGGATGTTTTCTCTAAATTTCCTTTAGACAATGTGGCAGTATGTAAATGAGATATATTTTTAGGCAAGACAGTTGATTTTTTAATAAACTATATAAAATAATGTTTTTAAAAAGAATTTAATTTAAAAAAAAAATTCAGGAAAATATATTGTTTTTTTAATATATTCTGGATATGCTATTAAGCTGTCATAAGTTGGACTTCTAAGAGTAAATTGTTTTTAACAAATCGAAGCCAATTCCGTTGAAATAACACATATAAGGGAAATTCCTGTGAATAGAACTTTTACAACATGGATTTCTCGTAAATTACAAACGTTTCTTTATTTAATTTTTGGTATTTTTTTGCTATAATTTTGTCTTTAGTCAAAAGCCAAACAGCCAAAAAATATTGTTTTTTAATTTTTTAAAGTTTTTTTTTTTCTAAAATTATTTTGACCGTGACCATATTTCATATTTTACATATATTAAATAAAGAGATCTTAACCAAGTTTTTCTATCATTTTATAGCATAGCATATTTTTTTTACAAATATAAACTTTTATATTAAATCGTGTAATGATCGGTATATAATTTGCCCCAGCTCCCATTCAGTGGATTTTTTTTGAAAGTCACTTTTATACAAATAAAACTGTTAACAGTACTGGCATTCAGATTGGAACACTTAACAATAAAATACAAAATAACTTTTTGGAACCGCAATTCTCTTTGCCGATTTTTGTTTTATTTGGTCTTCAACTGGTCATAGCACCCATAAAAAGCCAACAGGCAAAAAAAAATATTAATTAAAAAAAAAACTATATAAAATAATAAAAAGTTGTTTGCTATTTTCTTACTACTATTACTATCTTATCTACTTCGAATTTTGTATAAATTCCTGTTGCCTACTTTACAGCGTATGATTTCAAAATATCCGTTGCATACCATGTGGGAAGTGAATTGACATCAGCTTTTTTGTATTGTCTAATATACTAAACTTAACTAGTAAGAGCGTTATATTCGGCTATACCGAA
>NDXZ01032121.1:0-21918 GCA_003055125.1 Paykullia maculata
ATAAGATTCGGTATAGCCGAATATAACGCTCTAACTAGTTTATTATTATAAGTTAGTTGCATTACACTGATGGCAAATTTAAAACATATTAATATATATAAAAATTTATTTTATTTTTAAAAAAATCTGTGTACAATTGTTACTTAATTTTTTCGTTTTGATTTGGTTGAAAATAAAACTTATGGTGCAAGGGCATTAATATATATTCAGCACTACTCTCTCTCTCTCTCTCCCACATGGCAGTTCTTGATCTGTTAAATACCGATTTTATTAGAGCTTCCCGCCATCAATTTGTGTTTGGTGTCTAGTCATGTTCCAAGTATTTTTTCTGTTAGATAATCCTTCAAAAAGATCAATTATTATTATATCGTTAAGCACTTGATAATTTGATTAAAATTTAATCAGAACTTTTTAAAAAAAACAGTCCAATCCCAATTACAACTTCAACTATGTTAGCCGAAGAGTTAATACCTCAATTCCTTTTCTAAAGGCATTGGTCAATGTCAGCTATACAGCAGCCAGTTTTTTATATGATTATATTTGTTGATACGTTGGCGCTAATAGGCAGCCATTTAAATTCTACAAAATAACTGCTCGACATCTTGTTAAAATATGGTCGGTGTTTTTTGGTTAAGATAAAAATTGAAAAACAAAAGATATTTATCTTAACCTTATCATTAGCATCAAAACAGTATAAAGTAAACAAAAGAAAGTGGTTAAAAGTTATTGCAAAAGTCCATATTTGTTAAAAATATTTTTTATAAAAAATTTCAGCGATTTTTCACTTAAATTTAAAAAAAATGAATACAGGTTGTTTGATTATTAAATGTGGATTATTTTATGTAACAAAATTATTGATTCTCAATCCATTTATTCAATTTATGCTTCTTAAAACTTTAGGTTTATGTCCAAGCTTATGAATTTTTATACATCCTCTTCCGGAGTGGGTTAATTTTTCAGAGTTTTTTGCTGGACTGCCATTACAAAAGCAATTCCAAATAGATCTAGTATAAGGAAATTCTCTATTACATTTTTTTGGCTGTTTTAATTTCTAGACAAAAAATTTTGCATCATTGAATAGAGAAATCAAATGTCGTTGTTGAAGTTTGGAGTTCTTAAGGTCAATATCGACAATATTTTATAAGTTTGTTTTAATAAACATCGTATTTTTTTTCTTTGCAGTAAAAAGGCTGCCAGTTGTCAACTTAAAATGCTCTAGTTGCCGCAAAAGTGAGGATAAAAAACCAACACAACTCTTGTGAAACAAATAAAATTTTTTATGCGTTTCAAAAATATTATTTCGTAACTTCAACCAAAAGTTTAATACAATAAATTATGCCAACTAAACTAAACGATTCGAAATAATTCTGCTTATCACTATTGTGTACACAATGAATAAACCAAAAAAAAATTATTATTGTTTTTGCTTTTCAATTACCAACCGATTAGTAACTTAATGAGCTTATTTCTAAAACTACATAATAAAATAAAATATCCACCCTTATGACCTGCAAATTCTTTTTAATTTTGTAGCACACTGTTATTATCAATATTAGTTTTTGTTACTTAATTTCCTTAATATTCTAAAAATATTTTTATTATAATTTTATATCACTTATCGCCACTTCGGTATGAGTAAGTAGTTTTGGTAATGTATTTAATCTAAAGCTGTTATTAACTTTATTAAAATATTTCTATTATTAAACAAAATAACTAAATTTAAGTAAAAATTATTGTAAAGCAATTTGTAAATAGTGTATGCTTGGGTGCAAATAAATTTGAGCAAATTTAAAACTGCCTTAGCAAAGCCCGAATGATACTTCTAAGAGAATTTCTTTTCCAAGAAGATTACAGTTAAGGGCATTAATTTGAATTATGGATATGGGTCATTATAAAATTTTGTTTTAAGAATACGTTTACTAACGTTGCATTATATTTTATCTCTATGGCATCTCCAAACATTTTTCAAGGAAAGTAAGAACTAGGACGGTATCATTTATTCAGACAGTTTTTCATAGCCTATTGTTATTATATAAGATGTATGTATGATTATTTTTTTAAATAAAATGATAATGAAAAAACGACTTTACTTGAAAAAAAGATTGATTGAAAGGCAATATATTGATACCTAATATATAAAGCCTGTTAATGTGCTTTTTTTGCAACCCTTTATTTGGGACTGAATTTGCTTTACTTTAAATATTTTAAATGCTTTTAATAAAGCATATAAAATTTTCATTGGCCAAATTGTCCATATAAATCTAATATCTAAGATGTTAAGCCCATTAATAATGGAAATTTAATTATAATAAAATGTTTCGAATCTACTATGGAAACTAGTTTTTTTTTTCAATGCACTATATGTCGCTTGGAATTAAATAATGTCTCCGATATGTAACAATGGAAACACAAACAAACACAAATAGCAACTCTTATTTTATATTTTTCTACAATATTTTCAAAACGTTTAACACTAAATACTTACCCAAAAGTCACTTTTACACAAACATATAAATTTTATAAAAATAATAAAATTTATGACCACAAATAAAAGCAGCAGCCAAAAACTTTCAGGTAACTAAGTTAGCAGAAAAATATTTTTTATAAATATTTTTCTATGTGAATGTGTTAAGAAAGTTTAGTTGGTTGGTCTATTAGACATGCAAAAACAACATTTATTTCCAACACAATTATAAATGCAAATCAAATGGTAGTTTATTCACTACAATCCTCAAATATTAGTTTGAACTTTAGAGCATTTGTGTATCTGTTGGTAATATTTATAAAAAAATACACACACATTCAAAGAAAGGTATGTATATTTATCATATCGGTGATTTACAGTTAAGTTTTATTATTTATGTTTGCATATGCCATGTGGGTGCATACCTAATCTAGATTAACAGAGTGATTAATATTTGTTGGACAAAAAGAAGGACTTAAAAAGCTTTAATATAATATTTTTAAACATCATATATTTATAACAAGAAAATATTTTTGTTTGTCATATTAACATATAGACAGCTTGAAACTAACAACAAACCATAGAAATCATATATTTATTTTTGATAAAAATATATTAGACAAAATTCTGAAAAAACCCTAAATTTCCCAAAAATAAAATTTTTTAATACTTATTTGGCTTAATTTAAGAAAATTGTTTATGATAGTAAATTTATCACTCTATACTGTGCGTATTAAGTTTAAATACGTTTAAAAAACGATTTTATAATTTGATTAACGGTCTACACATGAACCTTGTGGAAAACAAATAAGAAAAATATATCAAAAATAAAGAAGAAAATAATATCATGCACAATTTAAGTTCTTTTAATATTTAACGAATATTTATAGAAAACCACACAAAAGCCATTAACCCACAAACTACAATAAAAGAAACGACTTTTATAAAAACACTAGCACACAAATACTTGCACGCACATGCATTCATACTTACAACTGCATTTATGTATGTTTGTACGAATGTATGCACTGTTGGTAAATTCGTAATAAAAAATGAATTGATGTAGTTTTTGCTTTAGCATATAATTCATAAACTTTAACTGAACTTGAGAGAAATTAAGTACGTTAAAGAAAATACGTACTATTTAGTATTTTATTTATGAATGTATGCATGAATTGAGAGTGTAACAAAGAAGAATCAGTTTTGTTTACAACAGCATCAAAAGGAATAACAGACAAAAGAAGTAGTCTCTACAAACAAACACACAGATTTAAAGTAAACCCACAAACATTAACATTCTGTTATTTAACAATTTTTCTTTGCTAGCAGCTATGCTAGTTAACTGTTAAATGTCCTTTCCTTGTTTGGCGGTGATAGCTATATGTTATGACTTTTCTCTTTTGTACAGAGCATAAGGTTTTATTTTAGGAGAGTAAAAGCTTAACGGCAGAAATACTGAGAGTTGCTCTTACAATTTTTCGGAGTAAATAAATGAAAATATTTGGTTGTGTTTAATATGAAGATTTAAGTATATATTTATCTAAGGACCAGGATACACTTTTAGTATGCCACCACAAGTGGTACTTGTAAGTTTTAGTTTTGTAAAACTTTAGGATTTCATATCAAGTACTTTTACTTTGTATTGATTTTAACTAAACTCTATGTAACTTTACGTAATTTTTATTATTTTCATTATTCTTCTCTTAAGCTTTCGAAACAATTATAACGATTGTGTTCACTAAATAATTGGGTTAATTAGAAAAGGAAAAAATAAACTATGCAAATGTGTATGAAATTTATGTTTGTTTTATTTTCACCAGAAATATGTGAATAATATATGCAATTTATTTAATTTCATGTTGATTTATTGCTACTGCAAAGGCAGTCAAATGTGTGGAAAATATTTGTAATTAAAATACAGTAAATATGTGTATTTGGAATTGATATCAATATTTAATCAAAATAGTTATATAATTATGAAAATCATAAAAATATATTTTTGAATTATAGATTAAGGCGTTTGGTTTTAACTTATCCGTATAATGCACGAATTACGAGTAATGGCTTTAACGGCTTTCCTACCCAACACTTGGAATACCATTCAGAAATTTCAAAGTACGTTACGGTATTTTTGTAATAAATTACCAAAGTTTTTATTACCTAATTATGTTGATTACTTTTAGGCCAAAATTTATAACAAAATACCGTTTAAAAGCAATAAAAAAAAATGAAAATATTTGCCATATGACTGTATATGAATTGTAGGTTTTATTAAATGATTATATCATTTCTAAAGGTTTAAAGATACAATAGTGGGCTGAATAAATTTGTTATTTGATTTTTAAAAACTTAAGAAAACCTTAATAGAAAAAACATATCAAATTTTTAATGATTAAAAATAACCGCAAATCCACTTGAGTATGACTTTTAATTATTTTGGAGATGTTTACGAAGTAACAAAGGTATATAAATAAAATTTTAAAATTTGGTTTTTGATATTTTTAATGGAATTTTGCTTGAAGTTAAAATTTCACAATATTTAAACGTCGATTTTTTTATCCATATATTAGATATACATATGAAAACTTTGCAAAGGAAAATCAAATAATAAAACTGTTAAAATAGATAAAATAAACCACCACTTTGTCCCAAAATTTTTTGCACAAAACTAATATTTTTAAAGAAAAGTGGATGACTAAATTTTTAGTATTGTTCTAAGCAATTAAGTTATTAGAAGTCCTTATTTACACCCTTTGCTCAACTTACATTTGAGACTTTACATATTCAGGTTCCCTATCTATTTTAAAGGAATATTTAACCCTAGTCCTTATACCCAACTTTTACCACGAGAACGTATACCCAAGTACAAGTGTGGCCAGTAGCAAGCTTTTTTCATTTTGTTTATATTTTGTGAGAAAAAAAATTTTAATGCGATTTTGAAGCTGAATATGCATATTTAAGAAAATTTTTTAATACCTAAAAATAATCTATAATTTTTTTTTTGACATGGTCAGCTCTAAAACGTCAACCAAAGGACAAACCAACTGATTCCAGGCAATATTATGATTAATAAGGTTTGATGATTTAAACACTAGATGGATACGCCAATAAACTGACATAGCTGCACCAATCTCCGAGTTATAGACAATGATGAATCAGAATTTTGAGAATTTGTACAAACTGAGTGAAAGCCTTACCTTGGATGAGCAGTTGTTTTCCTATCGTGGCCGAACGCCTGGCGAAATATGGCATCAAAGTGTGGTGGTTATGTGATGCCAAAACTCTTACCCACTGCATGGACAAATATATACCGGCTAAGTTGTTATGGGACGGGAAAGCAATCAGGGCGAACACGTTGTTAAGGATCCTCTAAGCGGTTTTTTGGAAGCGGATGTAATATAACAATAGAAAATTCTTTTTACCAACCCTAATTTACTTCAAAATTTATGGACGATTAATTTGACAGCGATTGGAACTGTGCGAAAAAATAAGTCATTCATACCCAAAGAAATGTTGGCACATAAAGATTGCCCCGGGGAGTCGACAGTCTTCGGTTTTTTAACCCATTTCAATATGGTCATACGTGCCTAACGAAAAACAAGATAGTTATTTCATTATTATCAATGCATGACGATGATGCAATCAGCTCAAGCGGCAAACCGGAAATTATATAATTTTATAATAGAACAAAAGGAGAAGTGGACGTTATGGACCAATTGCTTGGAGAAAATACTTGCCAAAGACAGATGAAGCGTTGGCCATTATCTCTATTTTTCAATATGATTGATTTGATGGCATTGGCAGCGTACATTATATATTTTGAAAATAATACAAACATATAATACAGCTAGCTGAGACATAAACGCTTTTTTCTACAGCTAGCTAAGGAACTATGTATGCCGGTCATTGAAGAGCGGTCAGTTAATGTTCAGGTTATGAGCATCTTCAACACGAAACTTGGCATAGCGAGCTTTATAAGTTCGACTTAACAAGAAAAAGCTGACGATTTACCTTCAACGTCTGCAGCTACTGGGAAAAAAACCCCAGGTTGGAAGCTGCCACATGTGTTATATTCACGAAGAACGCAGAAAACGCACTCGTCACATGTGCTTTTTATATAAACGGCCAATATGCTTGCAGTATCAAGCAATTCATTTGTATGCAAAATTTGCAATATGGATATAATTTAAATAAAAACATACATTTTCATTACCAATACAAAATTTTTTTTTGATTATATAGGCAATTCATAAGTTTGCATTAAAATTACATCAAGTACACCTGTACTTGGGTATACGTTCTTGGGGGGTCTCGACTTTGGAGGCTCCTAGCTCCACGATGCCTTTACCTAGGACTGTTGTTGGGGTGTCAATCGTTTTTGATTTGCGGTATCTTCCTTTATCCGGAGTTTAAGTAAAAAATCTTGAGGAGGTACATCACTAAGAGTTTCGTACTGACCACACCTGTATCCAGGTATAAGGAATAGGCTTAAATAATTAGATTAACACTAAAGGCTTTTTTTATAACATTAGTGGAATCTCTTAACAAAACTTGCTATCGAGACTACGAAACGCCTTGCCGTTAGAAGCAAATCACACTTTGATAACGTGCAGTCTAACCATGATAGCCAAATAGCTCTTCCTCAACTGCTATATCCATAAATGGCTACCGATTTGGCTACTTTGGAATACCAGGTTTTAAGGTATCCTAAATTGCTATTTTAAACAACATCAGCCAAAACTGCCTAAAGTGGGTTTCTTTGAAGCCAGTTCCAATATTCTTGTTCAAATTAAAGGCTTCATTTTAAGTTGTTTTTAACTAGAATAAAGTTTCCTTATATTTTAAAAACAGTAAAGAAATAAAGTAATTTTGAAAACAATTTTTAATAAAGTTTTTATTTCTAGAATAACTTGAGTTACAACATTCTTCCTTCAAAGCATATTAGTAGACATTTTTGGATACATTTCTTTTTTTACAAAATTTCTCTTTGAATAAAAGAACAAGTAAGAGCGCTATATTTGTCTGTGACAAATCTTATATACCCTTCACCATGTGTGGCCAAATGGCCCAAATGGTATAGTTTTTTCAAATATATTTGTAGTTTATTTCAAAGCTGCAAAACAATAATGTTTTTCTTTAAAAAAAAAAAAAATTTTTTTGTGTAAAAAAAAAAACTAGGCAGTCTTTTTTTGCTTATATCTCAGCCGGTTATTTACGGATCTTGTCAGTTTTCAATACCGGTTTTTACGAAAATATTTCCAAAAGTTTAATACCACATATAACCCTGGTGCATTTATGGGAGCTACGAAAACTTGATTTAAACATATACACGGACAGACAGACGGACATAGCTAAATCTCTTCCCTATCTATAAGGATCCAGAATATATATACTTTATAGGGTTGCAAATGAATATTGTAGAAATTACAAACGGAATGACAAACTTATATATACCCTTATCACCTTAGGTGAAGGGTATACAAATAAATCAAAATCTATAATTTTTAAATATGTTTGATGTGCTTGTTTTGTTTTTGTTTGCTGGCATTCCCGGTGCAAGCAAGAATAAAATTAAATATTCTAGTCAACCACTTAATACCATTTGACACCGACATCTAATTAAAATAAGAATTCAAAAATTTTGTATTGTTTTTTTAAATTTATTTTCGTAAAGACATTTACATTCGTATATATGTGTATATGTATGTATGTGCGCTTTATGCTATTTTGTTTGTTCAATCAACTGAAGAAACAAATAAAATCAAAAATACATAAGAGAGAACAATCAAGAAACTCAGCTTCACAGTTAAAATTTACATGTCAAAACATTTTTTAAAGGATGATGACAATTTATTCCAAATCATATAAGAATTAATATTCAACAATTCAACCAGTTTCTAGCAGCCGTGCATTTATGATAAATAAAATAAAAGAAATTGGTCAGGTATACAATTATTTTATTGCCAAAATACAATTAAATATCTATAGATATCATTAATACTATGAGGTTAAAGTATAAACCGTATGATTTATATGAGAAGCAATTATTTATATGATGCTTTTAGAAATGTTCTCTTCTCAATTAAACCCTGATCTGCAATACAAAATGCATTTTTAAATAACATGACTTCTCTATATCAAAATTAGTATTATGTGTTAAATAATCTTATTTTTGTATGTCGAATAGAGATTGGAACTTTTTTTTTAATATTCCTTTTTTTATCATAGAAGATATATGACTCCTTAGTTAAAAAACTTAATTATATATTTTTTTTTAATTTTTTAGCCAAAACTTTAATGACTTTCAATATCAGATCATATCAAAATAATTTGCCGTATTTTTCTTTGTCTTCTGTTATTTTTCTATATGGATAAATTGCCTTTAAGTCTCTTTGTCCAAATACACATTGGCGAAGATTCAATTACATTTTGAAGTAAGTTTTAGCATTAATCTCGCACACTTGATCTGCATTTGATTATTCAAATTTTTCTTTTTTTTTTACACTTAAACTTCAATCCCTTTTTGTAATGTTGCATTGTTGTTTGAACAAAAACAGAATTAAATTGTCTAACTCTTAAAATAACTACATAAAACCAGCAGCCAGTCGTATGTGGTTACAATGTTCACGTTCACAAAGTGAAAACACTTTTCAAAACACCAGCTGTTAACCTGCGCTCATAAATGTGTTGGTATTTGTGTTTCTTTAAGTGTTGTTGCTATTGTTATCTGGCTCTGTCCGTCCAGCTATTTTCATATAAATATATACAATAAACTAGTGTGTAAAATGCAAAGGAGAAAAAAAAATAAAAACAAAAACCCCAACAAAGACTTCTGTGATAAGCGGCCAAACATGTTGTAGGTAAAACTACTGTGACTACGAGCACAATAGCTAAATGAATGGCATAACAGAAAAAAGGCAAACATGTTCTTGTTTTTTAATCTAAAAGGCTTAAAAAACGTTTTCTCCTCCTTAACACGAGCTCACACTGTGTGTTGACAATATTGTTTTGGTGTAAGTTTTATGTTTTGAAATAAAAAAGAAAAAATTAAAAACAACTATAGCAACATAACATATGGTATATTATCACAGAAAATGCAAAACGCCCTATCTTACAAAAACTTCAAAATTGACTTTTATATTTATTTTGGTCTGTTGAGTCAAAATACGTCATCAAGCTAAATTAAAAAAAATTTTGACAATGGACAACGATTTTATTGACATTAAAAAATGCCCTTTCTACAAAATCGTTTATTTATTAAAAGCAATGTTAAATTTAATGAGAAACTTGGTTTTTTTTGTTATTTGCTTCTCCTGTAAAATTTTTAAAATGTTAGATAGAGCGTTTTGCATTTTCTGTGACGATATACATATGCATGTGCATTAGGGTGGTTACAAGAAGTCAATTTTGGATTTTCCATCGGGGCACCCTCCTTAACTTTGCCAATTTTGATTTTCATAATTTTGTTTCTTATACCAATATATTAAGATATATTTAGCATTTATCAGGCCACGCCGCACAGTGTCCTGATTTCATATAACGGCTGGCCATAAATAAAAGGAGTTCTTGTAAAGAGTTAAAACTTGGCACACATACTAAGATTAATAAAGTTTAATCAAATTTAAAATTTCAAAAATTTCGGAGCAAGGATTCGTGTCCTTCCCAATTATCCTAAAATTAATAAATGTCATAAAAGGTTGAAAAAAGTTCGAATTTCATGAAATTTTGTATAGCCATTGAATGTGATATTTTTAATGATTTCACCAAATTTTATTGAAATCAGATCAAGGACACGCCAAGCTCAAAAATGTCCTTTTTCAAAAAACTAAAGAAAAAGTGTAAAAAAATAAAATCTCTTAAATTAATGCCGTACACAAAACACTTATAATAAGGTCAATGTGTCTATCAAATTTCTTCCAATTCGGTGCAAGGACACGCTCACCTCTCATATATATATGTTAAAGTTGCAAATGGTATAAAAGCTACAAAAATTAATAGAATTGTTCGAAAAATGGTAAATACTTGACAATAAATACGTGCGAAAATTTTAGTTCCTCATTTGCAAGGACATTTCCCACTCTCATATATCCATAAACTTAAAGATTTGTCGCGGTAACATACCTATCTAGTATATATTTCAAATTTTAAAAACTGGCCTTAAATTACGAAATATATGCATATTTGTAACCCCACCACACATGTCGTGGTGGGGGTGCCCCGAAAGATAGTCCCTAAAAATAATTTACCATATACCTTGTAACCACCCTAATGTACATATATATATATATATATATATATATATATATATACATGCATACTAGTGCAAGTATTTAAAGAATGTAGAAAATAATACAGGGCTTGGAAGCATGAAAAATAATAGTATGATTTATTTTATTTTAAGGCCCGTCTAACTGTCGCTTATTAAAAATTATTTTTGATTATATATATTTAAGTTCAGACCTTATATATTTGCTTTACTTTATTATTTTAAACTTCTGGCAAAAATGAAAGGAAAGGGAGAGATCAACATATAATTTTTAGCAATTTAAAAATCATATTGGTTTAAATATTTTAATGGTTTTATTCATTAACGATTTAAAAATAAGGGGGTCAATTTTAACACATCTGGTCAAGAGGCTTAGCTCAAGATGTAATTTCATCGTCGACTTGACGAATACCCGTTACTTATTCTTATTTACTTGATAGTTGCTGATATAGCTCCAATCATTACTAAATTGTTAAAGGGTTTATACGTATAGCCTACATAACATAGCCTCGTTCTTTGCATACTTAAAATGTTGAAGAATAGAAACGATGATTCAGTTACCTTTCCAGCAATTAACCACTGGAAAATTAAGAAGCTAAGGAATAAGAAAAGACAACAAGAATAGGTAAAAGAGTAGATGTGCATTAACAACAATTGAATCAAAGAAAAATACTGATTAAAAAGATTACAACAAATTTTTTAAAATGGATTTAAAAACAGAAAAAAATATCGACAAATTGAAGTTTACAACATTTTTTGTTGAATAAGTTTATGGTTTAACAAATTTTTTTTTAATACCATTAAAAATTTTGTTGGTATTAAAAAAAACAAAAGATGTCAAAACTTAAAACAATTAGTTTTTGGAAATATGGAAAATTACAAAATAAGCAAACCTACAAATTGTTTTCATATGCCGGCGTAGTGTAGTGGCTACAAAACCAAGCACCGCAAGTTCAAACCCCGATGAAGACAAACAAATTTCATGGTTTTTCGAGTTTTAATAATTTAATGAAAAAGAGGAAGAAAGGATAACATCATAGGACGGCCAGGCACCTCTTGGGAACATTAAGAAGGAAGGTCATGTAGCGCCACCTCTTGGGAATATTAAATTTAACCATTTTTTTTGTTAACATGAAAATAATTTTGTTAACTTGACTGTTAACAATCAACTTATAAATGTCGTTATTGTATTTACAAATTCTATTGTTGGTTGAGTTTTAATTAAACTTTTAATTGGATTTACAAAAAAACTAATAGTATTTACAACATTTTTTTCTGTGCATATTTGGTTCTTCAATTTTTATTTTTGTAATAATACAGATATGAAAACAACTCTTATTTAAAACCCATCTGCATAATATATGAGTTTCAGCTCTAACATGCTTTTAATGATTTTAATAAAAATAGTTTAACTCAAAGTTTGTGGAAATTTGTAATTAACATTTTTAATGATTCATCAATGCTGTCTCTTTTAAAACTTGCTTTTAACTTGGCTGCATGAAAGAAATTCAAAGTAAAAGTGAAATGAGTTCCATATAATTTGAAAACATATTGAAAGTTATTGCATTATGAAATAACTGAATGGTATCGTGATAAATAAAACTTATGCCCTTAAAAGTAGATGTGTATATACGGCTAAGATAGTAGAGATTTTGCAATTGCTTTTATTAAATTTATAAATATTAAGAAACAATTAGAGTAATAATTTTCATAAATGCCACTCACTAAAACCTACCTTAGGGGCCAAATTTAAAATATCCAGCATATAAGATGTTCATACTTCTTTACAAGTAGGGTATAAAATATTTAACAAAACCAAATATTTAATTCTTAATTGTTTTTATCTTCATCTTTAAAGCATACAAACACTTCTTCCATGCAGCTTTAAAATATAAGATTTAGTGCATATATTTTGTCATAAAAAAATCTGCAGAAAAAAATAATGTCACAACCACACCTTGCACATAAAGGACTATAATGTTAAGCATCGTTAAAAAAAGTAAAAAAAAATTTTTTTTTGCCATCTAACTATGCTCGTACAAAATATAACAATGATAAAGTTTATGGTTTTTGAATTCATAACATAAAAAGAAGATGTAATAAAAGTATATACAATATACTATATGAGCATATGAAAGAATACCGTATGAAAAAACAATGTTGAAATGAAACAAAACGAAAGTTAAGAGAGAGGGAGAGAATAAAAAAACGTTTAAAAATCATAAAAATTTATTTGTTTATTTTTTTTTAAAGAAGCAGAAAACTGGTCATCATAAATGTATTTATATAAAATAGTGTGAGCAGAAACTTGTTTCTATATCAATTTTAAACTGATACAATTTGTTCTATTTTGTTTTTTTTTTATTAGTAATAAAATCATATGTAAATCTAGAGGGTATCATAAGTTTGTGTTGATGTTTGCTATGCAAAAGGGGCATTTTTAAATGTCCATCTTATAGCCAAACAAAATTTTAAAATGGTGTTTTGGAATAAAAATATTTTGTTTTTTCTCAGAATTATAAAAAAAAACAGAGTTTATCATAAACATTTTTAGAGGTTTTAGGAAAATGCGAACAATAAACAATCATACAATAAAAGGTTTAAAATATATTCCACGGACCAACATTTTTACACTAAATAATTATACTTTTGGTATTTTATATAAAATTTTAAAGTTTACCTGATAATATTTTTTGAAGAATTGGGATTTTTAATTTATTTGTACTTTTTTTAATCATTGTTATCACAAAATATCTCACCAAGATTCTCGCATATCTTTGTGATTATTACAACAAAGAAAATCCTTTTTTATGTTTCTGGTTAACAAATTCGGTACTTTTTATACGTTTTTTGGTCTGCATGTTTTAAACCATACCAACAAACTTTCATCTCGTTGGAATATTGGTAAACAACAAATGAATGCACTCAAAGAAAGATTATGATTAAAGGAACCAATCAACCAACCATCATTAATGTTCGAAGTTATTATTGCGACATATTTTATTTTTAAGAACATAATATGATATCTCTAACAGCTATCATAATGTGTTCCCGTTAATTATTTTTCACTTACCACATTGTAATTTATTCCACACAATTGAGGGATTCACAAGCCACTTATATGTCATGTGTCCTAAAAATTTAAAATGGTTTAAGTTATTTTTCATACAAAACGTGTCCTAAAAAAGTATGACTCTGACTGCTATGTTTATTGTGCTGTCGTAAACTATCCTTAACCAAACAGAAAAAGCAATAACAAAAAACTTAAACCATTTTAAATTTTTAGGACATAGGACAACCGTGTATTAGATTATTGTCTGTACCGTCACCTCGTGACATAACCAGACAGTGGTCTAACCACGAGTTGGATGCAAGCGTCCAACCACATAATGTTCATTATATATATTTTGCGCCTGTTAATAAAGTGTATAGTGCTTATATTTATAAAGAGTAAGAGAGAATAAATAAAATACGAATGATTATAAATATCATGCTTAATTGAAGATAATTAAAATGTTTTTTAATAGGAACTATTGTAATTGTAATAATCAATACTGTAGAAGAGGTGATCATGTAGTAATAAAATTTAAAACATTAACATTTTCGTATTAAAAATTTATTATTTAAACTCAGTTTAAACACATAGGACTTTAAAATATATAGTTTTTTCATAGTGAGCACGCTGCAACAATGCTGATTTTCTCTGCGTGTACTGTTGCGTACATAAATTTTTATAAGCGTATTTATTGTGGAGCAATTTCTTTACCTTGAACAATAGAGGGCTCATCAGGAAAGCATCGCACTTTACAGACTAACTGCAACATAGCTCTATCCTGAATCTATATTCATGATTCTTTTAATAAAACATAATAAAAGTAGATCGCAATGTACTTTAACCGTTCGTCATACACATGTTTCGATTGTCACTTTAGTAACACATGGGCCTAGCCAGACCCACCATATATTTTGATGCTTTTGTATGGATAATATTTTAATTTTTTATATTATTATGTTACAGAGGCTTTATTAAACCTCTTTAAAAAATACAAGTCGTAAAAAATCAATCTGATTATCAAGTAAAAATAAAAATTGCGTTTTGTTTTTACCGTTTTATCTTTATTTTGCATGTAAAGTTTGTAAAATCACATACTAACATTTGTTCTTAATGTCAGAAAAGCTAAAACAAGAATTGTATACTTTTAAATGTTTCAAAATTTCATTTTAATCGTTTTGTCTTACAACTATGCAGGTAATAAATTTGACATGCAAATATTAAAACTTTCAAGCATCATAAAACATATTTATATATTACTCTACCTGTCCAGTTGCAATTTTCAATTATTTATTGTTTAATGACATCTTCTTATTACACACACTTAAAATTTTATGACAGCTAAGGGACGGCCGTTGATGTTTCTTCACTGTCCCAAAATTGAATCTCTCAGAGCATAATTTGCTTCATGATTGTGCCATACAAAATAACTGCATTTTGCATCGATATCAAAGTTGCAATTTTCAATGCAAATGAATTGTTTTATGACCTCTTATATTTCGTATATTTAAAATTTTATGACAGCTACGTACGGGCAGGCCACATAAAGATTTTTAGGCAAAAAGGTAATGTTTTATAACATCTTACAGCAACTATAAGACAAACTAACGATATCAATGAAAAACATTCCCGTTCCCTATAAATATCAAGCTTAAATAATAAAATTACTTCGCTTTTCATATAAAATATATTTGGTCCAGCCAGACCTATGTATTACGAATGTGATGTATACAACAAAATGTCCTTATAACTATGATTTCAGTCGCATTTTCATAAATTTTTTTTTTTACATAAATGGCTAATAATATTTTAGGAGGGTACCTGAAGTTTCAAGTCTGTAGCTAAATTATAAACACATTAAAAATTAGTTTAAACTCCGAAAAGGTCTGGCCAGGCCCATTTGTATGTCTGAGGGTTAAAAACGTAAATTTGGCCACTATTCGTGCAAATTGTCTGTGAAAAAAACTCAAAAAAACCAAATTTTTTACTGAATAGAATATTTCGACCATCTCGTACCAACTGCAGGGTATCATTGGGTCATTTATGCCGATCTTAATACTCTTACTTGTTTTTAATTTATTTTTGTTTTAGTTAAACCAAATGATTTTTATGTCTTTAATAAAAATTATCTAAAATTTATATTTTTTTTTGCCATAAAATCGACGGAAAAGTAAAGTTGGTTGCCACCATGGTTTTAGAGCTGTTCATTGATAACAACATTAATGTTAGAAATCACATGGTTAGATGAATTTTGCAAAACGATTGAGAATTTTTTTTTTTAAATCATTAACTTTTATTAAGGAAGTCCTGGTAGTTTGAATGATAATTGTAAAAAAGCATTTGGAAATATCATTTGAAAAGATTACAGGGTATTTTAAATTTAAATAAAAACATATTTCAAACACATATGTATGTATTTATAAAAAACATGTTTAATTTATATATAAAATATTAATACTTGCTATTCCAAAAACACGTAAATTCTAAAATATTTATCTTAAGTTTGAAAAGCTATAAATTTGATCAAGACTTGCCTTTAACTAAAAAACTGATTGAGAATATTTCACAAATTAACCACAGGATTTATTTACTTTTGTACTCAAAAGTTCAAAGTGTTTACATTAAGCCATTGAATTACTCAGCCAACGTTCATATTTATGGTTAAGTTTTTATGGATATTTTTTCCCCCTATTCTGCAGTTCATCTTGTTGTTTTCACTGTAAATATTCGTCTAGTTTGCAGGCGACATTTAAAAGTTAATGAACGTTTCTAATGTTGTTATGTTATGGGGAACTTCAAAATTTTATATATATATTTTTTATAGCCCATAACTTTTTATAAATTCCGGCAACAAACACATTTATGTACTGCCAAAAAATAAACGAAAAAAAATTTACTCGACGCTTAAATCCTATTATGTATTTTTGGAATTTCCTTATCCGTTTTTATGAAATCATTTGACTTAAGCCGATGCCAATATATTTAAAAAATTTTGCATGTATAAATTTTTCCAAGTCATAGGTTTTTTTTCCATTGTCTAACAATGATTTACAGTTCTCTACTTTATAATAATAGTTTTCTCAGGTCATAAATTGTATCGTTTTTTTCTTCTAGTCTTCAGCTTTAACAAGTAAATTTGATTTTGCGTAAATCCCAACGTTTTATTCCTTCATGCGATAACTTTGTGCTTTGTTTAGTCGTATCGTTACAGTATTTTTTATAGGTTGGTGCTTATGAAAGACTAGTAGAATTTTTTTTTTGCTTTATTATGCATAAATAACGCCTTAATTTGTATGTACTCTGGTATTTTTTTGCTTTCATTAACGAACAAATTCTTTAAAATTCTTCGAATTGATTGCAATTTCTTAGCTTTTTTATTTTATTTAATTTTACAGGGTAAGATGGTAATTTATTTTAAGTACTTATTTATATACTAAAGGGATATATGTATATACATAGATGTTTTAAAAATTTATAACATAATCAGTAGAGTACAAATGAAGTTTCTTTTATGCTGCAAAAGAAGATAAAGTATATATTAGTTGGGGGGGAAAAATTGTAGATTAAAAGAAAACTCTAAACATTTTAAGCTTTAAATACAAAGATTTAAGTTTTAAAATCTCTTATCTAAAATGTTTTCGAAATATGCATATTTATAGTGGCATGTATTACGAACTTCACTAACATTACAAAGTTGTAAGTTTGTATACACATGTGTGTGTAGTTTCTTTAAAATATTTTCTTACAACTTTAAAAAATATATTTACATATAATATAATTTAATCAAATACTTTTTAAACGCACGAATATCTCTCATACATCCCAACCCTTTTCCCAACCTTATTGTAGGAAACCACACAAATTGAATCTTTCATGAAATTTCTAGTCCCATAAATTGAGTATAGAAAACGCATTATCTGATTTAAATATTGTTTCTTGATAACGAGATATTTGGAAAAGTTTTATCCTGGGGTGTGGTTTTCTATACATACATATGTAATTTCTGTCTATTTGTCACTAGGGTCAACATATCTTGGCAAATGTCTTGGCTTTTGATATTCTGAGAACCTTTGTATGTCTTATAAAGTAGTTACTTGTTTTTACACGTCTTTACACTGATAAACGTGCATGTCTGTATTAAAATATTATCATGATTATTGTCAACGAATGTTTGTCGAAACCATGATTCAACGTTGTTTGCTTTAAGTGCGAAAGAAATGTTACAGTGCTTTAGGAGAGTTCAGACATTCCCTTGCAATTTGTTAAGTTATTTTTTCGTCGTTCAATAGAAAAACAAGACAAAAAGTTATTTACTTTACTTTTCCTATAGAGTTAAAAAAAATTAACCGAAGGAATATGATACTAAGTAAATTCCAGTATTGAACTATTTTTTAATTAAGGACTAAGAAACTTTGTTTTAAATACACGCAGTGATTAAAATATTAGCCGTGCTATTTTTAATTAAAAGTAAATGTTGATTTTTTTATATCTGGTTTGTTTAAACTAACTTTAGTAAGTTCTAAAGCAGTTCCCACAAAAAGGTAGTGTAAGTTAATATATATCAGGCAAACGGAGTTGCAATAAGAAAATGGTAATAAAATAGGTCCAATCATGGAAAGCGTGGTATGTCCCATTAGAAAGAAACATTATGAATAGTTTTATTTCCTCTTACATTCAGTGGAGAGAATTTTGGCCTGTACCTTTTATCATTCCTTAAACAAGAAGAAGTAGTTTAAAAAAAAAACAGAATCATTTTTTTTTATAAATTTAACAGTCACACTTAAATCAGCGCGCTAAAGGTGGATATACTCATTGTGTCCGGATAAAATTTTTGTCGGGACAATTTTTTTTATATTGAGTTTGACGTCTCTCTTTTTGAGAGAGACAAATAGTTTTTTCCGAACAACTTTCAATTTTAATTTTTGTCAAGACGAAATTGAACTGAGTTGCCACTAGTTTAAATTTTTTATACGAAGTAAAATTTAGTTGCCAAATCGGGTAGCAAAATATAACATAAATTCAAATGTAATATGCCGTGTTTACGTATATATGTATTAATTTCATGTGGTAGCTTTGATTTTCCGGACAAATTTTTCAAAATGAGTTAATCATCTCAGTAAACAAAATTTTGTCCGGACGAAATTTATGTCCAAAACAAGTGGTTGAGTCCATCTGTAGTGCCGTCTATTTGTCAAAAGCTGTTATGCCTATTCAAAATGAATGAAACAAACTGAAAAGGCACGCCGTCTTCGTTTTGAAATTGAAAAATATTGAAAGCGCGTTGGAAGTGAAGTTGGCTACGGTTGGGTGCTGTTGTTATTGTTGAAAATTAGTGACATTTTAGCTATTTAAATGTCAAATCTAATGAATTACTCACTATTTTACTACTTTTAAGTTATGTTTTGTATGGCACCTATTTAACGCTCTAATTAAGGTACGTCCACAATAGGCGCCAGTCAACGCAATGCTCATCATTATTATTTAGGTTGGTCTGTTAATAAAATGTTAACGTGAGATTTAAATAATTGTGTGGAACTTGTACCATTGAAAAAAAAATAACCTTTAAGTACGGAGGTAAAATTTCAAGACATAGTCACTGATGTGGTGGTAAATTTTACCCCATTTTATTTAACTAAAAAATAATTTTTTTTAATTTTTTTTCTTTTAAATAAAAAACAGCATTTTTGATTAGCAAAAACTTAGGAAAAGACAAAGAATATTTTCTCAATTTAACAAATTAGGTGCTTTACTTCACAACCTATTATTTAAGATTTAAAAATATTGCATTTTCATTTAAAAGAAATTAAACAGATTAAAAACCATTTAATAACTGAAAATGTATTTTTTCATAACAAGACATATTATTTGAAATTAAAAATTAAAGAATATACAAAAACAAATGTTATTGAAAAAAAACACGGATTAACTTTTTTAACATTTTTTCTATAAAAACAACTTTCAATTTTCACATAATTTTTTTTCTTATCGCTTAGTTTTTTTCAATTTGACATAATCTGCAAACGTAAATTGTATAACCGGAGGAGTGTTCAAAATTATTCTATCAAAACCTTACATTTTGGGAAATGGGATTTTTTACATAGATGCACCTATTGCGGAAATTTTCTGACTGTCATCCACTTGGGAAACGATTCCTTTGTTTAACTGTCCAAGCAGCTAACTACCTCCGATCTTAGACCAAGAATTTCTCGGACAATGGCTTTTCAGATTCCTCTTATAGCTAGCTGAGACATTCATGGAGCCTGAATGGTTACAGTACATCTTAACGTCTCAGGTAAGTTGGTGAATAAACATGAATATTTGCTAAAACATGACTGCATCGTGGATAAAGTGATTAAACTAAACTCCACTGTCTGCCTGGAGGCATTGCTGGCAGCCTCAGCTCCAGGATCGGATGCCTTAGCCTAATTTGCTATTCATCTTAAATTTTGAAGATTACAGAAACCACAACAAATGTTAAAAATGGCCCTTTGTTCCTTGTAGGAACTACGGGAATTTATATAAATTTGGACGACTGGTATTTTTGTTTTACTTAACACTTACGATAATACTCAGGTAGTAGAAAAAAAATCTTCGAACAAAATATAACAGAAACATTGATGTGTTTTTACCCCAGCATTAAGATTTCTCCGCTCACGTAATACCTACCGCAGCCAAGCACAACCGAATATTAATAGTGACAAAATAAGCAGATACTTAGAACTTAAAGTTTTTAAAAATCGATGGGAGAAAGTAATTAAAAAAATTAAGAGAGGCTAAAATCTACCACATCCGTAGTTAAAGGTTAATAAAATCTTGCTTCGGTTATAAATCTATTCTTTAACCTTTAAAATGCTTTAATATATTTATTTTATTACTTTTTTTGAAATTATTATCCCTATCAAAATAATCAGCTATCGAACCTTTAATAAAAAAGATGAAAAGTATAAGTCCTTTGTCATCTTTCATTTTTAGTCGATTTTTTATTTCTTTGTTTTTCATTTAAGAAGAAAATATTACAAAATATTTTCACGTTTTATTACATTTTCTTATTACCGGGTGCGCAAGTTATTACTCAGTTTTGTTTGCAAATACGATGACTTACTATTACATTTAGATTTGGAAAATTTTTGCCAGTTTTACGACAGTTTTACAGATTATGACAAAAATATCTTATGATAAATAAAGAGAGCAGACGATCTGCTAAGCACACAAATATATTTTTTTATTATTCTGCCAAAGTACTGTATTAAAACGGTCATAAAAATACGATTTAATCGGATTTGTTTAAAAAGATTTGAGGCAAAATGTTCAATTAACCTAGTTTTAGTAGATTTTTTTTTCTTCACCTAAAAGTAGCGTTAGGTTTCATTGAAAAATTATGACTCTTGGAAATTGGTTTAAAAAAATTTGAAATTTACAAAAATCTAATATATTTATTTTTAATTTTTTATTGTTCTGAAGAAAAATGTGTAAATATTTATTTTAATTAACTTGAAGTGCCTAAACAATTCTAAAGTATAGTTTTTACTCCAAAAACTGATCCTCAATATTTTTTAACACACTTTATTTAAGCTGAAAAAATCTTCAGTATCATTTGCCTCGATTTTCTTGGACTCCTCAATTTTTTTCTGTCCCTCTAGAAACAATTGTCCCTATTCTTCGATTAAGATTTACTACACTGCTGGAAAAAACGTTAATTTATTGCTTAATTGTTTCCTCCCTGTTTAATGTTAGACTATAACAATTAGGCTGCCAACAAAAATTTTTACAGTTAATGTTTACCATGTGTATCAAAGTAAATGTTTCATTTAAATAAACTGTATGTATCAACGTTGTTCTTACATGACTTTATCGTTATTCGCCATAAGTTATTAATGATGATTCAAGGCCTCAATTAATACCAAAAATAAAATAAATTGTCATTTGTCCCACTTCTCTGATGATAATTTAGTATTAAAAAATTGGGTTGATAGGATAGAGTTAAGTCGGGTTAGCCTTGGTGGTTTTAGTTATATTTTGCTTTTGAAAAGATATACATAAATTTTTTAAAAGCCGATTTAAATGTAAATTGTTTAAATTTACCAATTTATTTTAAAAAAGAAACAATAAGTACTCAATTAACAAATATAGTATTGA
>NDXZ01032127.1:0-11125 GCA_003055125.1 Paykullia maculata
GCAGAACAACGTTTGCCGGGTCAGCTAGTTTTTAATAAAAGAAGCCAATTGGCGAAAAAATTATTTTTGTGTAGAATCGTAATAAGTGGCATATGGAAAAAAAGGTAGGTAATATAGTGAGTGTGTTTATACGTACATATGTATGTAAAAAGTTTATTTCTTAAAACATTTTAGGAAACAAAGCTTATTATGTAAATGCGAGACAACATTTTATGTACCTCGATCTGAAAAGAAGTACGCATACGGTAAATTGTACGACCGGTACTACAACCAAAAGAATAAAAGGAAAAATATTGAAAACACAACTTTAGCAAAATTATATAGAGTAAATGATGTTGTAGATGACAGTTCCTTGGAAGTCAGTGAATTTGAGGTGAAAAAATGCTACATCAATCCTACAAATGAAGTAAAATAGAGAATTAATAACAATTTTCCTAAGCGATTGGCCTAGATACAGAAATTCTAGTGGTTATACATTGAATATATTGAATATAGCGCTCTGTTTTGTATAGTTTAGCTCTCTAAAGATGTATTGTATAGATGAACGAGTGGGGTTTGTCTGTCTGTTCTTTTACAATGTATGTCATTAATGGTTTAACAAGATGTTTGTTGCATTTGTATTTTACTCTGGCACTTTGATAATTTAATTTGTGTTCTTTTCATTTTTTTATGATTTTATCTTTTTGTTTCTTAAATTTAAATTGCATTTATCCTTGGGTATAATTTTTTGTAGTTTAAACATTTTGATTTTTTCTTAATTTTACTGCAGAAAGGTATTAAGAGTTAAGAAAATAGTTGTAATGGATATTTAATAATTTGGATTAATCGAATGTAATGTATTCTGATCAATTTGATTTAACTTTAGTTTTTTAAGTTTTTTATATTAAAATTTCATAATTGTTTTGCATTTATTTATTTGGCAACTAGGAATTTTAGAAAACTTTCTTTATACTAAGACCTGGGCCAAATTCTTGAATTCGAGGGCGATCGAAATTTTACTCAAACGTGAGAGTTTTTTTTGCTTTAGGTAAAGGAATTCTAACTGGAATTTGAAAATTTCGAACGCTATCGAATGCGATAATCTGGCCTCTGTTTAATTAATTCAATTATAAAAAAAGCAGCTCAACTTAAATGTATTTAAAACAAATAAAATATATGTAAGTAATTTCTAGAAAAATATGTTGCCTACATATTTAAAAATTATTCTTCTTTAGGAACAACAATATAATTAAGTTTTTTATTGATATAAAAGCACGAAAACCAAAACAAGAATCAATAAACTCCTCTGTACACCAACCTTTAAATAGCAATAGCACTATTCACATTCTTGTGCATTTGAGATTGCAATTTTCATCAATTATAAACAGCCTTTTTGGGTTTAGTTTGCAATCTCATATTTTGCTGTTTTTTTATTGTCAGCTATCAGTTTGCAATTAAATGTTGCGGAGGTTGCTTGGTTGGTTTATGTGGTAGTTCGCTGCGTGCAAACTGACAAGTGGAGCCTAATGGCCCCGTTTTGACAGGACCACACCACTCGTGCCGCGCCCAAGGCCAGTAAGCCCATGGGAAGGAGTACTAGACAAACCCATTCGCCGTCTAGTATCTCAGTAGGTCGTTCAACCCGGTCTCAGATATGTCACGTATATGGAAATTCGCAGAGAAGATGGAACACTATTTCCCGTGTACCGCTCCTTACAGCTGCGACAGTGTTCGTAATATGGGAGTCCGAGCCGTTGTGCCTCTTTCCCCAGTGTCCAATGGCCCGTTAACACCAACAGCAATCTCGATACGTCTCTCCGATTACGATTTAAAAGTTGCGTTATACGTCTGGTATCAAAGCAGGGCCACATCATCCTAGCAATCTTGCATGTGTCAATACTTTCCAACCTGTTTCCAGCTCTGCTAAGAATGTAACTGAAGATACTGCTTTTAATGGTCCCAAGCGGAATTGCGACTGAACACGCACTGGAGATATTCAAAGCAGATCTTTCCATTGCTTGTTCATCTGTCCTTTCATTGCCGTAGTGGCCCCTATGTTCAGGGGCCCAGATTAGGGTAATGTCAGACAGTTGACGTAGCCTAGACAGTTTCAGCTTGCATTACCTAACTAGTGCAGATGTAGTAGTGTATGATCTGAGTGAAAGAAGCGTCACCTGACTGTCGATAAATATATTCTTTTGAACATTCCTGTCCCATCGATTTCGAAACCTTGTATCCAGCCAAAGCAAAACTCATGTTTGAGCTAATGAACCAATTTTACCAATTTTCATAAAAGACAAACTTAACATGCAATATTTTCTTTTTCTCATTGTATTTCTTATAAATTAAACTAAATTTAAAAATTAAAAAAATGGTTTTGCATTTGGGACAAAGACAATTGCATTTGGTAAAACGGTTTCTGCCGTTGCCGAATTCTATTTGCGGCAAAGACAATTTTTTTGGTAAAACGATTTTTGTATTTGCCGAATTGTATTTGAGGTAACAGCATTTTTTTAGTCGCAACAAATAGCAACTGCTATTGGGAACGATTCCAATGCAAATTCTATTTGGGGTAAGGTTAAAATCATTTGCTATTACTACGTTTTTTTTGGTGACATTGGTGTCAGAATAAGTAAAAAAAAGGTTTCTATGACAGTATGCAAAAATATTCCTTAATTGAGACTTAAAGTACACATTAGTTGCCAAATATTTCAAGGCTAACAAACGAATGATATAAAATCCCTATGCAAAAGAGCATTTAAAAAAATTAATGCTTTAACGAATTTCGTAAATGTATCACTGATATTCAGTTTAGTATGTTGGTATAAAGTATGGCCTTAATTAAATTGGGATATTTAATACAACTTTTTTGAATTCATTAATAAAAGTAAAAACTTCAGATCAATATATACATATACTTATAAAATTAAAGTTAAATTTACTGACATATTTAATATTAAGTTGCCATAATATTTTTTTCTTAAATATTTTTAAGCAGATAAGTTCTCTTGAAGAATTTAAAAGTAAAAACCTTGTTAAACATAAGGAGACAAAAGAAATACCTGCCTCCTCAAACTTCAAAGAACAAAAATTACAAAATAAAATTATGTATTTCACCTTACCAAATTATGCAAACAATTAACGCTTTATTTAAATTTACAAACAAAGCATACATATAACAATCGCACAAAAAAAGATACCCCAACCACAAACTTTTTATTTATGTCACTCAATACCGCCAGGAATTTTAAATCAACTACAAACAAAAACTTTTTGCTTCGAGTTTTTGGCCAAAAACAAAGTAATGATGTTTGTAATTATAACCACAGAAAAAAAAACAATAAGAAACAATGAATATAACCGTTTAAAGGAAGAAGAGATACATTTGTCATTTGGATTTTTAAGGCAAAGTTTAAATCGAGGTAGATTTAAAAAGGTAAAAGCGTCGCTACAAAACAACATGATTTTTGTTGTTACAAAAATACTTTAGGAATTTCAAAATTATTTCATTTCCTAAATTTGACTTTCATATATGGTTTTCAGTTGACTTTAAATATACATATGTAAGTATATAAAAGATCAACTTCCCTATCTATAGGGATCCAGAATAACTATATATACTTTATGGGGTTGCAGATGAATGTTGTAGAAATTACAAACGGAATGAAGGTATAAAAATAAGGTATTTAATATTAAAAAAATAATACAATTTTATTTCATTAAAGTTAAATTGAAAATTTTACTGTACCACTAACATAATAACAACATTTCATTGTTATTAAAATTTATGACTACAATGCTACTGATGCTGATTTCAATCGATAAATTTAATCAAAATGGTTTAGGAGGGAGGAGAAGTAATTAAATTTTATTATTTTAAATAGCAATTAATTAGTAATTATCATAAAAATTTAATTTTTATAAGGAAATTTACAAAGCATATTATTTATTGAAATAGTTAGCACGGATTAGAAAAGTGCTTCCTCAGAGAGAGAGAGAGAGAGAGAGACAGCTTCTTACAATAAATAAACATTAAAACCAGTGTAGCCATTTTAGAAATGGAGAAAGGCGTCAAGGTATAGTAAAAAAGGGTAAAAAGAGTAAAAAAATTACAAAAAAAATGGTAAAAAGCGCCAAGAGAAATAAATAAAATAATAAAAAAAAAATTTGAAAATTTTGTTGTGCTTTGCAAATAGCACATTAAAACACAAACACATTTATTTTATTATCAAACTAAAAATAAAATAACAAAGTTAAGGTAACATTTTATTAAAAACCAATTTACCATCATCGGGCCACAAAACGGTTTTAATAAAATACTCAGATCTTTTATAAGTTTGATTCGAATTAATTTTTAGGAAAACACTTGAAGGCAATTTGTAATTGCAACAACAAATTCTTTCTTGTTGTTTTAGACCGTATTTAATATGTAATAATGAATTGGCTGAATTTAAGGAAAGTCGATTTGTAATTTTTGGTTTAAAAAAATTCATTAAGCTAAATGTTCTACGACTTCGGCATTTAAATAAGAAAACGAAAGTAAACGAATAACAAAGTTAGCTTGTACATGAAAAGGATTTTCCCCAAAGGAATTTTTAAAATTGAACACTTCAATCCAAAATTTATCAGTTCTTTCCATATTTTTTCATGTTTGCAACGTTAGATTCTTTAGGCAAATTTCACATTTGCAACTTATACAGAGTGCCTTAGTAGAATCCTTTCCAGGTTTTTACCACTTTTTTAACTCTGGAAGAGTCTCCCACTTTTTTTTTATAATGGCGGTTCATCTACACTAGAATTGTACTAAAACTATGTAAATCAAATTAAAAACAAGTTAGAGCGCTATATTTGGCTGTGCCAAATCTTATTTACCCTTCACTACGTGTATTTACGTTTAAAAAAAAAATTTTTTTTGGCGATATCTCAAAACAAAATTTTAATTAATTTCTCAAAAAGCATGCCTAATTTCTGATCGTTTGATACCAATAACGCGTCCGTACAACATCGGGGGGCTGAGAAAACTTGATTTCAACAAACGGGCAGACAGACAGACGGACATGGCTCAATCGACTTCCCTATCTATAAGGATTCAGAATATATACACTTTGTGGGGTCGCAAATGAATATTGCAGAAATTACAAATGGAATGACAAACTTATATATACCCTTATCACCTAAGGTGAAGGGCATAACCAAAGGATTATGTACTTACATTTTGATACCTAATATCCGCAAAAGACAGATCTGTTTACAAACAATTTCAATTATTCTTTTTGTGTTTCGTCTTTTTTAAGTATTAAAAAAATTTAAAAATGTAGCTGATTTTTCCGTTTTGGGTGCTTTTTGTCTGTTTTTTAAATTTGACAGCAAATTCAAGAATACATATAAAAAACACAACAGCTGAAAAATATAAAAAACTGTATTGTTGCAAAAAAAAAGTACTAAAACTGCAAAACACAAAAATTACAAAGTTTTAACAAAAAGCACCAAAAGCGCCACAAGGAAATGCAAAAAGCGTCACAAAATAACCTTTTTTAAAAAAGGGTATTCGGAATAAATAAAAGGGTAACGAGACTAAAAAAGCGTCATAAAATACCCGAAAAGCGTCAAAATGACACTGATTAAAATATATCGCAACGTGTAACAAAACATAACATCTTAATTGCAATGTATGCTTTTTCATGCATAAATGTTTCAGTCTTACAGAAGAAATCTTATTTCAACACTTTATAACAAACCCTTTTTATTTTGGTAAAGAAAAACTTAAAAAGTTGTTATGTCTTGGTTTATTAGATGGATAGCTCTTTGATATTGTCAATCTTTTTCTACATAAATCCCGTATTTACTCGTTTTTAACAGACAATAATCTCAATGGAATTGTACACTTTATGCAAAACAATTTATTTCCTTTTTCAATTTTAGAAAATTTGATATTATAATCTATTTATGTATGTATGTCAATAAGCTATTTTGAGATATGATACATAAAAAGGGAATAAGAAGGAACTTCAATGTGAATTTGGCTTAAGCTTAAGGCAAATCAACAAAAAGTTGACCTTTTGTTTAAAATATATTAAAATCTTAGTTGTTACGATTGAGAACATTTTGAAGAATGGCTAAAACGTAAAGCGTTTCCTTACATTTGTTAAAATTTTTTTTATATCATTTGGTTACATTTAAATGAACATCCAGCTCATTTTATCAGTCAGCCTTTTTTTAAATTGACAGTTTGTTAAAAATTAAATATAAAAATAAAAGAATAAAACTCAATTTTTGAGGTCATTCTAATGAAATTGTATATGTGTTTGTATGTCATGTTTTAAACAAAAAAATTTGTTTCATCAACCAAAAACTTATTACTTGTGACTTTGATTGAAAACAATGAATAAGAAAATATTCGACAAGGGAATCATTTTAAAATTAACAATCAAAAAAATTCAAAATCACCTTTTTGTGAAAAGAAAAATGTTTTCCTTTTTTCAAATTTAATTGTTTAGACAGGTTCTCTAACAAGGGGACATAAAGTCATTAATAAAAACGTAAATATTATATTTACATAATTAGATACATACGTACAATGTACATACATGTATGTACATATGTATCTATGTATATGTTGAGTGTAACAAAATATTTGTCGTCTCTTAAATAAACAACTTACACGTGATATTATATATATAATGGTGGTATGCCACTTTGCTTTAAAGCTTGTAATCTCTTACCATCTTTATAATTTACTGTGTAATTAGGGTAGGGTTTTTGGGGATGTATGTACTATGTGTGTCTGCCAAGGGGCTAGGCCCGTTGTGCTCACAAAAATCGTTGAACTACGTAGCTAACATAGAGCGACTTTATCATGATCCTATGTAATGCGTTGATCCATTAATTTTCGATTCAAAAAAGGACTTACTGTTGTGTTAAGTGCTCGTATTAATACTAAAAACATACATATATCCACTGCTTGTGGATGCTAAATGGAGTAATAACACAGAGTTTTTTGTTTTGGAGTACTCTAATGTTATGCAAAGCTGGATTATATGGTCCAACCCTAGGACATCGTAACGTTTAATGAACTACATTTATTTCATATATTTGGGTTATCTTTGGAGTTCTCATTACCCTTTATGAAACATATTTTTTAAAATACAGTTAACGCAGAACGCTACATTAGCACATTACAGGAAAACCTCTGCCATCAATAGAAAAATAACGATTTTGGATAAATTCACCTTTTAACAAGATGGCGCCCCTGCTCATACAGCAAAAATAGTGGTTATTTAGTCCTGATCTTAATCAAATTAAGAATGTATTGAAAATAATGAAGCGTCGCATTGGCAAAGCAAATCAGACCTCTATTTCCAAATAGCCATATTAATAGCCAAATTCAAGAAACTTAAAACTCTTTCATATTAAACGAATGCCAAGATGTAATAAACTCGATAATATTAAACAGAAATATTTTAAAGTACTTAATGGTTGAAACACAACTGGGACGAACGAAGAATTTTTCGTTGCGAATATTCGTCGTAGAAAATAAAACACATTTTTGTATATGGAAATGCACACAATCACGCGTCGATGAAAATTCGTTATGCTTAACGAACTTGAAATAGGTTTATTTCTATATCTTACGCCGACGAACGACAAATAATTTGGTACAGAGTGACCATTTTTTTTAATATCTATTTATTTTGTTATTAAATAATGTAACTTTATGCTTTAAGAATGTTTTCCTTTTGTTGGGTTTTTTTTTAAATTTTGGGTTAATAAAATATATTTATTTGTTTCGTAGTATTTGGTTTTTTTCGAATCTTATAGAAATATTTAGAAGTACAAACGTACCAAAATAAAGACAACGAGTGGTAAACTTTAATAAATTCTTAAAAGTACTATTTTCTTTCTCTAACATCTTGAGCATCAAACGCATTACATAGGATCATTAATTTTTGACATTGTTTATTTTGTTGCAGATTTTGCCTTGTATGTGTATCATGATTTATATATTTTATATTATTTTCAAGCAGGACTTCGTGTCGCTTGGGAAAATTCAGTAATAAAATTTTTGAGGAACATTATAATGTTGCCAGCATCAAAAAACAAAATTCCTTAGTACATAAAATATGTACTTACACTAAAAAAACGTCATAACTAAAAAAATGAAATTTTGGAGTTAATGATGCAGAATTGTTCTCTATATCATGCTTTATATTGTGTAAAAAATGTATGCAAATGGCGTGTAATCTCACCTCTTGATAGAAGAAAACTTTTTAATATTTCCACTGAGTTGTATGTAAATTGAAAACTTTAAACTAATTTTCTGCAAAACAAACAAGCGTTTGTTAAGCTTAAAGTGTTTATTTAATAACTTCCACTACGATCCTAAAAAATATCTAATTTCCAATACGGTAATAGACAATATTTATTGTTTGCAGTAACAATCAAGTGATTCACTAACTATTTTAGACAATTTATTTAAAAGTAACTGTCTGGTGGCAAACAAATTATTGTATTTTAGTTAACAACAACAACAACAAGTAACGTTAAAAATTTTATTGAATATAAAAATCAATAGATTTGTTTTTAACTTAAAATAGCTCTACTGAACATCATTTATATCGTCACCTAATATGCAAAAGGGCGTAACAGCAAAAAAAATCAAAATCGAGTTTTTGATTGATTATAATGCACTAAACTACATTACATGTCTCTCCAGAATTTTGAACTTATACGTCAAGAAAAAACGTTTTTACAAACGAAAATCAATAGGCCGTAACAACAAGTGTATAAATTTCGAAAACAAAAAGGCGTAACAACACACTTGAATGAAAAAACTGACTGTTTTTATTTTTGAATAACTATGTTGCCTGCAACGTTTTTTGCTTTTCCTATAAAAAAATAAAAAGTGTTGTTACGCCTTTTTGCATATTAGGTGACGATATACATTTGAAATAATTTTTTCATTGAACTCTAACTGAAAACATTAGATGGCGCTTATATTACGAAACTTTCGATAAAATAAACTTAGCAAAAAAGGGAATTAAATTACTAAAGATAATAAAAACAAATGCTTTTAACGAAAACGAAAATTATATCTTTAAAATTGCAATTTCTTTAAGCAAAAAGTTTTCTTCAAATACATACAGAATTAATTTTCCTTTTACTTTCAAAAACTATTAATAATCTTTTTTTCTCATTCAACCCTGTTTTTTTTTTTGTAAATAATGACCAAATTTAAAGGTTTAATGACCAAATTTAAAGTACAGGATTTCCAATCATGACTATAATGAAGATTAAAAATTGTATGCTATAAATACATCGTCGTTTTTAAATTATTGTGTTCTATATCGCAAAATTGCAAAATTTGAGATAAGACCGATTTTTGGGCAAACTTTTTGAGATCGGTTCTGATCAGTTTTTTGTTATCATTTATAGTTTTCGAAATATGAGATATCGACTTTGTGCTATCTACACTTTAGTTAAATGCTTCGTCAGCTCTTGTGTTTAATATGTATAAAATCGAATAAAAAATAAATATGAATAAAAACCAGCATTTTTTTGGGATTAGTTTTTTGTAATTGACAATTAAACTTTAACATGGATTTGAAAAAAAAAAACATTTTTGTCATATAGGACACAATAATTTACGAACGACGATAGGCCACAAAATTTGAAAAAATCAAATAAGTCCTTTTTATATTCTAAGGGTTAACTTGAAGCAAGAAAAAAAAATAAGGGAATTTCTGCACCTGCTGAAACCTATTCCTCCCATTCAACATGCTGTACTACTATAAAAATGTACCACAAAAGACATGAAATGACGAGACCTCATCACATACAGCTAAACAAAATTACATTATTTAATCTGCTGATGAATTAAACAAAAGTAATATACTTACATCTGCAATAAAAATGTATAATACTTAGCTTTTTTTGCAATAAAAAAATCAATTTAAAACCTTAAGCATTGAATTTAATATTATTTGTCTTTACTTGCAAAGGGAATAAACTCCACTAGTCATATTCAAATTGTAACAATTCTATACAAATATTTTCTGCTTCTCTTTCTTTTTTATTTTTGAAACCATTATTTGTATTTATGCATTCTATGCCATAAATTTAAATTTAAATTATAAAGCGATTTAAAAACCAAACAACGTAATACATAATCGCATTTCTCAATTCTTTGTATTGTTAGGTTAATCAATCTGTGCACGAATAAACGACTCTTATGTAAAATATAGTAAAATATAGACATCAGTTTAAGGTGTTCACTTTTTAGTGTTGACAGAGTACAAATAAGTAACAGTTTTAATACCTATAAGAAAAGAAATTACTCAAAATTTTACTCCCAAGGTCCAATATTATACATTGGGAAGCACTGATTGTTGTATGCGACAAGCTTAACGATAATCCTTTGTCATCAAAATTACAATTATATGTCATTGTATATAGTATTTAAGTCGTCATACAAATTGTATCTTTTATTTATTTTTACCAAATTAAACACAAACAATAAATATTTTTCTTGGTAAATTATTTCTAATTATGATCCAAATATTTGTACCAAATGTCTATTTAAGCAAAGTATAACTTTTGTAATAAACTTAATTAGACCTCTGCGTTGTTTTAATGACTTTTATAAAAAAGAATTCCTTTCATTTATCTTTCAGTTTTAATTAGCCACAAAAAAGTGACAAAATAAATGTTAATGTAATCATTGTGAATTACTTTCAAAGACGTATTTTAATGATGTTACTTTCACTTGGGAAACATGAGTATAATTAAGTAAAATTATTAAATATAAAACAGGTCCTATTGTTGACATTCTTTAGAAATTAAATGAAATAAAAGTTTTTCCTTCTACTTTTTTTTTTGTTGGTGTAAATAAATTCTTTATGTCAAGACAAAGATTGAAGTTAATAAAGAAAAGTTATATGTGGAAGCTTATGTAGTAACAATAATTCATTAAATTTTATGTTTCAACAGTATTAAAAAAAAATAAATGTAGTTATAGAAATATTTGTAATGTTTTTTTTTCGGTTTACTAACTAACGGCCGTATGCAAAAAAATATTAAAAAAGATTAACAAAATTTTAATAAAATCAAAATTTTTTGTTTTTATACCCTTCACACACACACATGTGGT
>NDXZ01032135.1:0-10538 GCA_003055125.1 Paykullia maculata
GTAAGAGCAAGTCATTACCCAGTTTTTGCTGGGTAGTTGCTGTTTTTTTTGTTATAAATGTCCATTCTTAAGGATTTATAACAAAACCAGCTGGGTTTCAGTTGTTTTTTTTTTGTTTTTGTTATTTACATTATATTTTGCACAGAATCGTGCGTCTTTTAAACGATCAAACACCTACATAAGTATTACCACTTTTACAATTGTTGTAATAAAACCTAAGTGAAATTCAAATATGTATGTACATATGTATAAGTATAAATGTACTTACTTATTATACAAACACAAAGTTTATTAATTTTATAATACCAACAGTTAGTATGATGGTTTTAATTTTAAACAAATGTATTTAACATCTTGAGTTTCGCCTTGTTTTATGTACAAATATATTTCATTTTTTTTAATAATAAATACATACTTACATATATACATATTATATTATGTTTCTAAGCAATAAAAAATTTACAATTAAGTGAATATGCATAATAATAAATAAATAATAAATAAGCAGACTTCCAATAATTGTAAAAAACAATCAAATTTATTTTAGAAGGAGTTGTGTGTTTGTGACCTTTTTTGTGGTGTTCAGTTCAATTAAGTTTATATTATGGGTTAAAAGATATATTTAAAAAAATTGTTGATGTCGTTAGAATGCATCAATACAATGAAACTTTATATAACGAAAGAACCACTATTTTAATATAAAGAAAATATAATTTGGCCAAGATCGCTATTTGTATGTAGGTCCCTACAGAATATCATCAATGGCATTACATGTAGCGTTTCCTGGCTTAACGTGTTCCTTTTTTTCAAAAATATACGAATATATCAAATTAAATAAACAAAATTTTATGGTTTACAGTATCATAAGCTTCTAAAATTTATGTAAATTATATTTGCCAATATTTTGTTTATACTTTCATCATTTGTATTAAAAGTTAGCTTTTTTATGGATTTTATTGTAATAAAGATTCGAATATTATATAGATAAGTATGTCTGTATATCAGCATACGCAATTAAAAGGAGGCAAACTTTCACACATATTTAGCATGCGAACCACAGTGATTTCTCAAAGGATTAAGTAGAATTTTATTTACTGAATAATATAAAATAATAATAATAATAAAACTTTTTATTTCTTTGAATATTATTTGTACACAATTTTAATAATTTTTGCGCAACTCTAAGGATTCTAGATTTATTTTTTCCATCAAGAGCTTATAATAACAAATTGATTTACCAACATTTAGCAAGTGAAAGGGACTGCAAGAGTATTACAGGGTTCTTATACACGCACACAAGTATACATATGAAAATCTGTTTGTTATTAGTTTTTGAAAATGGTTTTATTTTTTATTTCTGTATTCAAACTATGTTTGAAACACTATATGTATATGGATGTAGTTATGTCTGTATAATGTGCTAAGTGTGACAGGTTAATAATTCTATACAATGACCATAGAAAATTTGAAATCAATAAATGATTATTAAAATACATTAAACATCTCTATCTTAATTTTATAAATAAAAAAGTTTTTCTGTTTTGATCAATGTTATGTAGCATTTATTATTTTAAAAGACATACACATATATTCTTTTCAAATGGTAATTCATATTAAATCATTTTAATTTCAATTTTTTTTTAACTGAGTACAAGGAATAGGTTTAACAGATTTTTTTCACCCTTCGCTAATTAACCACAAAAATAAAAGCGATAACGAGCTTACAAAACTGACTGTCGCATACATTTACGCAAATAGGGATTTTTTAAATAGTATTACCATTCATAAATACCTGAACAATGTATGTACAAACCATAGGGTGGGTTAATTCCATCAAAAATCGTATAGCAAAAACGTAATCTACGCGAAATTCTAAGAAAAATTTTCCAAGAAACCATGGGTCTTAATCTTATCCCGCGCAAATCGACCTAAAATCGTCTGCTCCCATTAATAAAATAAAATATTGTATTTTTCTTTCGAAGAAATTTCAAACTACGCTACTTAATTTTTTTCGTTTCAAATACGTATACTTTATTATTTTTGTTTCAATCATTAAGTATACGTATTTTAAAATATCTTAAACAATTTTATTTCATTTCTTTAAATATTTTGTAGCAGTTTATAAAAAAAAAAATTAATTTTTTAAATAAGGAAAATATGTAAAAAAGTATGAAGCATGAAAGAAAACTCAGAATTATTATCTCGGTTACCAACACCTTCATGTTAATAAAAATTTTACACAAATTTAAATTGAAGCAATACTTACAACATCTTTTCAAATTTGCGTGGAATCGCTTTATACCTATGGTTTCTAGAGGAAAGTTGCTTCGAATTCTTCGTAGAATCATTTCCCCACCCCCTAAGATTTTTCATTTTTTTGGCATCCATACAAATGGACCAACCCTAATGTACATCCATACGTATGCGTGTATAATCTACTATGTATGCATAACAATAATGAATATTGACATACGCACACATATATATTTGCAAACAAAACAAAATACTTGTCACAAAAATATCTTAATAAGTATAAGTGTGTAAATCAGCAATCTGCGTTTATCGGTATTTATTCTATTGCATGTTATTAAATACAAAAATAAAGGGTGATTTTAAGAAGCGTGATTTTTTTTATAAGATTTCTAATACGTAACACGCAACATAAATTTAAGAACTTCTTTTTGTAGTTAGAATTACATAATTATAAAATTTAATTATTTTGTAAGTTAAATCGTAAATGATTCAATTTCCTTTGGTTAAGTGAATGTTAATGAAAAAATGTGTCATTTGGTCAGATAATTTAACATCTGTAAATAATGAACTAAGTGCTTAAAACATATTTTTTGCTATATTTTAATACTTGAAAAATCACTTTTAAGTTTTGCGAAACGAATCTTAAAAATCAAAACAATTTAAAAATTCCTCGCAATATGTTTACTTAAGTATGGCAACACTATAAATAAAAAAAAAACATTATACAAATACAATGACAATTCAAGTTGGGGAATGAATGTAATTCTGTGTAATTAATTTATAATTTATGCCCATACATTTAAAGCTCTCATACACATACATACATACATACATACATATACAAAAATTTTAAAAATATATATTATGGATGCTGTCGGTTTAGTTGTTGTGTCACTTTAATGTTGGTTTTGGTTGTTATTGTTTTTTTTACTGTAATTGTCGTTTTGTTGTCTTGTTAGTAAATGTTGTCGAGCTTAAAATTCCCAAACTGATATTTTTATTGTTGTCACTTTATTAGTATCTTGTATGAATATTTTTATGTATTTGTATTTGCATATACACACATATGTATATACAAACACACATTTATAGATATCTATAGATAAATTGTCGTAATAAATGCATGTGTTTGTCTTTATCCTTTCAACCATGTTACACATCCTGAATGTATATACATACGTACGTATCATTTGTATGTATGTATGTGGATATGAATGTATGTCTCTATGTAAATATGGGAAATAATGTTATTCTCATTTGTATTTTTTTTTTGTTGGTTTTGCAAAAAAGAAAAAGTAGGAAAATGATAATAATAATAGTAGACCTTTTTATTATTTTGTGTGTTTCATATTATTTCATTTCGTTTTATTATTTTTTATTTTATTGTTATCTCACATACACGTTTGCAACACCAAGCTGTGCATTACGTTGTTATTATTTAGTAGAAAGTTATGCTTTTCTTTTGAAAATTATACCATAAAAGCTGTTTTCTTCTAACAGTTTAAGTTGGAGAAAAAAAACTATAATTCATTTTTATATAAGCATTTAGTATACTTATGTTAATTTATTGCAAAAAAGAAAATAAAATTAAAAGGTACAAAAATAAATGATAATTTATTTTCGCACTTGATTCCACAAAAACTCTCAAAGGCAAAAGAGCACAGAAATCTTCTTGAACTTTAACAATCTTCCAAGTCTACCGCCAATCGCAATCAATTTCAATTTGATGAATTATGTGTAGTGTTGTTTTAATTGTTTAACTTTTCATAATCTATCCCCATTTTAATACATTTCTTGGACATACTGAGAAGAAACACATTATGTCATATTTTTTTTTTCTAATTATGGAAAGTGTTAGGTGTGGGGTTACACACATAGATATCAAACCGTTATGAAGAACTTTTTTTAATAAACTAATGGATTTTTTTGGTGGTTTAGCTATTGACATCACTCTTATCAATCTGTGTAAATGGTCAAAGAGTTTTTACATCTTCCTATACATTTTATATTTTTATTTCATCTACTCCCTCTATTAAATATATTTGTTTGTCTTCTATTTATTGAATATTCTTCATATACATATGTTGGTTCCGTTTTTCCTTATCGCTTAAACTAAAAACATGACTTTACTCAAACTTTTACATTTTCCATACTTTTTGTGTTTGAAAAATGTTTTATATTTTTCCCGTTTCTTTCCATGAAATAAACTCATATAAATATAATGTTTCTGTGGTGGGCTTGGGCCCCAGATTGATCTATCTATAGTACAACGATGTATAAAATATCGTTTTATTTACATATATGTGCATATGCATGTATATACACATGCAACCATATGTTTGTAAGAGCATCTGAATTTTTGTATGTAAAATAAATAAATTGGGGAAAAAGCCAAAAAAATATTTGTTATAGTTTTTCTATTTTGTGTTCATTTGCTTTAATTAGAACATTTATTAATCAAATCAAAAACATATATTTGACCCGAAAAACGCAAATGATTTGCAGACACGCATAGCAAACCAAACACAATTGTATATGAAGAAAGACAAATTTGCTGCTAAACATGTATAAGCGGCAGTCAAAACATATGTAATAAAAAAAACTATAAAAAAAGGTACATGTGGAGTATAAAGATTTTTTTTATTAATTTAATGAATGCACGATACTGCCGGTCGGTAATAATTAAATATTATTTTGATTTCTCGATATTCTTAACTTTTTTGTATAAAATTCTAAAAATTTTACCAAATTTATTAAGCGGCAACATACCTTTTGAAGTCGTTTACCGTTACGATTTTTTTCATTTCGTGAAAGATTTGCTAGTCAATACGAATTATATAAATATACAAGATTAGTTAAATTTTGAGATTGTCGAATTGCTCTCTGATAAAAAAAAAAAATAAAAAACTGCCGGACATCAAACTTAACGTTGTTTGCTATTTTTCCTTTTTTTCTGCAAGATGTTTTAAGTTATATTTTTGTCTCATTAACGTAGAAGAGGGCAAATATAAATGGGATGATTTTTTTCTGGACAATTAGTCACAACGACCTTCTTTTCTTTGAATTTTCTTACATTTACTTTAACAGTTTCTTTACATGTATATGTATGCCAGCCCAGAGTTCAAAAAAAGAACATTACACTAACATAAAGTATTTTTTGGGAACATAAACTCTAAAACATTTGTTCACAAATAAAATACAGTACACAACGTTTGTACTGTACTACGATACACTACACTACGATAACGTACCGAACTTTTTAGCCAAACGCGTAGTATACTTTAGCGTTTAAATAATAATAAGAAACATTTCTATAGTCTCAAATTAAAAAAATTTTACAAAAAAAAATCATTGTAAACTTAAAACTACTAAAGTTATTTTGAAATTAGTTTTATTATTCTAATATCGATATCAGGAAATGTACATATACTTACAAAATATTTGGAAAATATATGAATTTCATTAGTTAAAACGAAATCAAATCTTCAAAATTTGAATGATTAATTTTTTACCAAAAAATCATATTTTTGTTGCCAGTTTTTTTTTTATATAAGGGTAAAATATTTCCTTTTGTCGCTAGAACTTTTTGGTTCCCAAAACAGATCCTGACAGTCCAAGTGTTTTTTTTTTTCAACCTTGCAGATCTTTTTAAGACATATGTTGAAAAACTATCGTTTCATATGACATTTTGATATTATAAGTTAGCTTGTGAATCCATCATATGTATTTTGTAAAAAAATATTTGGAAAGTTCGGACTTACATAAGTTAAAATAACATTTAGTATATAAGTAGTAAATACTATCACTAGATTCGCTTTTACAGCAATAGTTAACATAAAAAACAGATTTGCCACTATAACCAAATTTTATTTTATTCACAAACGTATACTACATACGAAGGTATATGCATACATATAGAAATACTTATGTAAAAATGTAAATGTATGTACATATGAATATCAAATATTACTAAATAGACAAAAACGTATTCATGTGAACTATATATATATGTGTATGTACGTATGTATGTGTGTACATATATGGTAATTTAACAATAAAATTTCAAAAGCCAAACAGTCTAACCGAACCAAAAATACCACAAGAATAATTATAACTCACAAGCACAATCAATAGGGTTTAACCGCGGTTTAAACTTTTTCAATACTAAAACAAAACACAACAAAAAGCAAAACATACGCGCATTATCCATACACACATGCACATATGTAAGTGTACATGTATGTATGTCTATATATTTTCGTTTTGCAAAACTTAATTGCAAATGTTTCGAATTTTTTGCGTAGTAGACTTGTTGTATAGAATAATCGTATTGTTTTAATATTTATCATTAACTGTAAACTGTAATTATATTTAATAAAAGCACACTCGCATTAAAAAATGCTTGAAAAATATTCCCCCCAACAAGCGTTCATAAGCGGAACCATGTAAGCGCTGCGATTTTAGAAGGAAAATTACTAACACAAACAGTTACAACTTTTCTAGAAGTATTCTATATACATATCTTATTTTGCCTCATACTTATTAGTATGCAACAAATCATTAGATCTCTTTATCGAATATTAATTAGCTACATAACTATGTAAAAAGCCCCTTTATTACAAATACATTTATAACTCACATACATACATACATACATATGTAAGTAAAAAAAATTATGGTAAAGCTAACTTACATATATCCCAGAAAGATTCTTATAAAAAATATCTTAAATGTTTATTGACAAAAACATTATGGAAAAAAAACCAGATGATCAATGACGAAGTTTTCATTAATGATGTATTCAAGGCAATTAATCATTTGTCGTCTATAAAATTTAATTGAGGACAAGTTTAATAACAAAGTCTGTAAATTGTCTTGAAAAAGGCTTATTGACGACAAAGTAGTTAAAAATTGCATACTGTTTGTCGTGTTTAACGTCGTATTTAGGACAACATGAGTGACAATGTCTTCAACTTGTCGGCAGTGGATATTCTTCAAGGACGAGAAAGGGACAATTGCATGCAGTTTGTCGAGTCTATAATTTTATTGCAACCGCATTTTTTTCTTTATGTTATGTGTTAAACAAAAAGTAAAAAAGCCGTTTTAGAAAAATTATGAAAAATACTTCTTATTATTCAGTTGTTATTTTAAAGTACATAAGACATAAGACGTTTAAGCGTGTAAGATAAGTAAATGCTTATCACTAAATTTGCCAGGTTCATTACGAAGGGGAATTGGATAAAAAAAGAATTTTTGAAATGAATTGGCACCCGCAATATAAAAATATTGTTCAGTTAGGTGACAATTTTCAATTGGAAGAAAATATTGATAAAAACAACGTTCCACAAAAGCCGATTTTAAGTTCTCCATTTAAACATTTTTTTTTTTAAATCTTTGACAATAGTGTCATCCATATGAGCGTTAATGACAACTCTGAAAACATTGTCGTCCATATAGTCGTTAACAACAGTGTGTCATGAACGATTTAAGTATCCTTTGTTTGAAAAGGTCGTCAATATTTGGCTGAAACTGTCGGCAAATGTCGTTAAATATTCGCCATTGTCGTGCACTCGTCTTCGAGGATGTCTTTCAAACATGGCCAACTGTGATTAGAAAAACAATGTCGACTTTTAAACTAAAACAAACACTCCCCAAATTTCAAGTAAATCGGTTGACACGTGGATTAAGTATAAAAACATTCACACATGTTAAGATGTTATAATATTTTTGAATAAACATTTTTAATATTAGAATTTATATTTATTTATTTTTTTATTTTTGTATTCTAAAAGATTTTGCGTGTACATTATGGTGAAAAAACATAAAAATCTATGCTCAAATTATGAAATTCCACCAAATTAATTTTTATTTATATTGTATTCTCTATATAATGTTCACTTATGTATTTCATTACCAAATACTCAACAAAAATATTTTATTTAAAGTTCACAGCTTAAAATTGTCATATTTTTGTCTGACATGTACTGACACGTAGAAAGTAAATATGCATGCAAATTATCCACATGACTATATAAATACAAACATGTGTATGTATGTACATATGTAAATAATTTGTTTTTTTATTTCGTGCAATGACTCCCTGTTTAGCTGTTACTGACAAAGACACGCATAAACCAAACCTTCTAACAATGATAAATGATTGTAAAAGTTGTTAGATGTAAAAAAGAAACAAACAAGAGTAAAAACTAAACAAACAAACAAACTGGAAAATAAAGAACTCAATATGAATGAAAAATTTAACATGAACATTAACAACAGATAAAGTTTACGCATAAATTCATCAATTGAATGAAACATTACATTTAAATAAAAAATCTTTCACACTCAGCGTAATTAAAAATTATTAGACAAGAACAAAACAAATCTTTGTTAAGTCTTACGCACCAAAAAATTAAAAAGATTTTATATGCAACCATACATACATAGATACGTACAAACCTACCAACTTTATTGTTATTGAAGTATTTTTCTAAGTGTAATATAGAGCGTGAAAAAATATAAAGATATGTGTAAATAGATACAAGCATATGTATGTATATATATGTAATTGTGTTCTTGTTAAAAAAAAAACAAGAAAAAACAAAGTTGGACAATTGCAGCTGTAATAATGGACGAACAGTCTTGAATTAAGAATGTCAATAGTAACGTATAAGTATTTTTATATAAATATTTTCTTAAGTGTTGAAATATTTTGGGAGCGGTGGAAAGGATTAGGATACATGTATGCCGAGGACGAAATGTCTGCTTAGGCCCTCAGAAAGTTGAGAGATGTTCTAACATTTATATTTTACAATATGCCGGACGGTTCATTTACAAATTTTTTATACCCTTCCGTACAGGTGACAGGTATATATAAGTTTGTCATTCAGTTTGTAATTTCTACAATATTCATTTGGACCCCATATAGTATATATATTCTGAATCCTTATAAATGAGGAAGTCGATTTAGCCATGTCCGTCTGTCCGTCTGTTGAAATCAACTTTTCTCAGCCCCCCGATATCGAACAGGCCAGTTACTAGTATCAGGCAATTAGAAATTTCCCCGAGATTCTTGCTATTGAAAATCGCCAAAATCCGACCATTAACGAGATATAAGCATAAACATTTTTTTTTACACAAAAATTATTATATTTGTGTGTAAGACATAAATTTATGAGTTGGCCCAGAATCAACAAAGATATGGGCGAAATCCTTTTGAGGACTAAAATTAATATAATAAAAAAAATCAAGTTTTCTAAGACTTAAATACTTTTCGCATATGTTAATACATACATACATTTTGGCATTTCCATGTCATCGTACGTGACATTTGTACGCCTACAGAGCGGTACAGATTATGCAAAAATAGTGGTAACTAAAAAATTATTTCGTCAATATGTTACATTCTGAGAGAACTATAATTGGAAAAAATTAATCACATTCGGAACCTTGTCGTCTGAAATATCGGGCGAAATAATGGCAAGCCTAAGTGACATACATACACGTAGTCAAGGGTATACAAGAATTGGTATAGCCGAATATAGCGCTCTTACTTTATTTTTAATTCCAACTATTCGATCTATTCGAAAACCGGTTTTTTTAAAAAGTCGAATAATCGATCTCTCTACGAGATGCATACATATGTATGTATATGTAGGCTTTTTTTTTGATTAAACAATTTTCATACTTTTCAGGAGACCAAAACCCTCATTGTAAATTTATTTTACGAGAGATTTTCTACTATTTCATTCAGATAAAAATACCTGGACTAGTTTTTACATCTATTTATTAAAAATTTACTAACATTTTAACGAATATTCTTTGACTTTAAATTTTCCAAAAATTTCCGTACAAGATTCCCTTTAAATAAAATTTTATTGAAAAAATCAAAATTGAAATTAATTAAAGTCGTTTGCTTTTTTTACTGAAAGTAATTAAATATTATATTAAAACAAGTATAAATTATTGTATAAATATTAAAATGGGTGTTTAAAGTTTTGTCCCTTTTATTACAAAAAAATGGCAGCTATTTAACTTAAGTACTTTTTTTACACTACAAAAATGAATAAAGAAATAACATAAGATTGAAAAAGTTTTACGTTTAAAGCTATTGGACATTATTGAGATGATACTGATGATTTTTTAACTCTATTACAATTTATAACTCAAGGCACAAAATGCGCAGTGTTACTATGCATGAAATGGTAGTAGCTCTGTCGTTACTTGTCCTTTTCCCAAGTTAAAATCTTATGAAATATCTAATTTGAAAGTTTAGTTGTTGTTGT
>NDXZ01032135.1:13549-27687 GCA_003055125.1 Paykullia maculata
TTAGTTTAAAGAAGGTTAAAAACACATATAAGAGTTTATAATAATAAATATATTAAAAATACATCACTGACATTAACTTTCTTCTAGTCTAAGAGAAATCTGTTTTAAACGTTTGTACAATTATGTATGTATGTAAAAGTAAGTTTCCTTTAGAATCAAAACATCCCAGCAAAAATTTTCACTCCTTTGTATTGTGTTAAAATGCTTACTTAAATGTCATTAAATATCTACTTAATATTCATGTTTATGTTTTTACTGTCATTAAATAACTACGTTCTGTTATTAAATAAAGCAGCTCTTTAGATTACAAATTAGGAAATAAATAGCTTATTTCTTTTAAAACATTTTATAATCAGCGTTACCGCTGTGATACTACAGTGTCAATTTGACCCTTTTTCAACGCTCTTGAAACCTTTTATAAGCCTTTCTTACAATTACCCTTTTGTATCATTTTTAACTATTTCGTGCCATTTTTTGACCCTTTTTAAAAATAGCACTTACACTTTTTTTTTTGGCAACAGTGAATCATCCCTATTAGTATATCTAGTTTCCTCAATAAAGGAAATTTTGCTAAAAATTTAATTTAAAAAAATTAGAAAAAAACTAGGAAAGAATAATTTTAACAACATTTTAAATGTTTAAAATGCGCTTAACATATACATACATAAGTATTCCTATATACTGCAGACGAAGTTTCATATGAACATACATATTTACATACATTAAAAACACACAAGAACAAAACAATTGTGTATCAATTGGTATCATTTTAAAAACTTTAAAATAAAAAGCTTCTGATTCATCAGTTAATGCATTTTTGTTGTACATGCTGTTTGTAATAAAAAGTTTTAACAGTTGAGAAGAGGGAATAAATTTGTCACAACAAACTGCATTATTTTTGAAGTGTATATTCATTCTGGAAATATCTTCTAATAATTCATACTACATTCTATTGCGAATTTTTGGTTTGGTTCATTAGAGAAAAAACTCGATCAACACAACAACACAAAAGAATGCAAAAAGCGTCACAAAATACCCTTTTTTAAAAATTAAAGAGTAACGAGTCCATTAAGGCGTCAAAATGGCAACACTGGATGTTTTTTTATCTTTACTTGGGAGAAGTGTAAAATAAAACGCAGAAGTTAAAAGAAGTGCTTGCACAACGCTCTAATACAGTAATCCTTTGATTTACGTCGTCTCGATCTACGTTGTTTCAATTTGCGTCGTAAAATTTTTTGTTCCTTCCAGCCTCGATTTTCGTCTCCATTCGATTTACGTCGCCTTAGTTGTTTGTAAGTTATAAGTTTTTAATTAAAAAAACTGAACTACCTGTAATTTTTAAGTTTTTTTCATGTAATTAGTTGAATGTTAACGTATGAGGAATTCTAAATTCGATTTACGTCGTTTCGATTAACGTCGTCAATTTCCGGAACAAATCACGACGTAAATCGAAGGAATACTGTACATACATACACGCGTATGTAAGTGTGTAAGAGTAAATACGTTAAAAAAAAACCAACAACATATGTAGATATGTATAAGATTTTTTTAAGATCAACATCTTGAAAGATTTTTTTAAAACTTCAAACAACTGATTTCTATTACCAAGATATATACAAATGTCTCAAATTTATTATAAGATTTCTTCTTTATTATCCGCAGAGATGCTACTTATTCCGCTGTGACATTAAGCATCAAATGAAATGTTACCATATCCAAGTCATTAATCTTCTTAAATTTGATCTATTAAAAAAAATTGGGATTTTTTTCTCATTATTTTAAATAGAAAAGTAAACGAACAAAACCTTTCCGCAAAATCGGAGTCATCCTTTTAATATTTCCGATTTTATAACAAAAAGGTCTGATGACCATTTTTATAAATACATTTGACATCTTTTTCTTTTTTTATTCTTTTGCTGTATGCACACATGTATGTATGTATGTGCTTAAATATATGGTCTGGCCCAGTGGCCTATGCCTGTACGTAACGAAGCTTTTTTACTTTTTTATTTTTTATATATATTTATTTTTTCTTTTAGTTGTTTCCAATTGCCTTAAATAGTCTCATATAAAATGTTTTCAGATGTTTTTTTTTCAATCCATTGGTCAGGTTTTTGTTTTTATTTATGTATTTCTTTGTGTTTAACTTAACTTTAAATTCCAATATGCAGAAATACATTATACTAAGCATAGAAATACGTATGAAATCATATTGTTTTGTATGTTATGGGCGCGCCTGTGCCTGACAATCTTTGTATGGTTAGAAAAAAATTAAAGAAATATATATGTATATGTTTGTGTAAAATATATTAAAATTTTGTTCATATTCGTCAGGTTCCCCCCACATGTACAATTAAAATTAAATAAATAATATGCATATGCAAGTATAGTAAAGAATAAATTAATACCAAGAGGCTTTTTTGTTTGCTGCTACGGTATCTTATAAAGAATTAACCATTCATTTTATTTAGATACATTATAGTCCAGTCTATTTTAGTCCATACACATACAAGTAATAAATAAATAGTTTTTTTTTTTGACGATTAAAAAATGTTTATATTTTATTTGCAAATTATTTACAAAATTTAAATAAAATCGCTTTAGTCTTGGAACACAAGTGTCATATATAAGCTAAACATTTGTATGTTTGTGTTTGCTTAACAATATGCTAAATTTTTCTTTTGTATTATTTGTATATGTGGATGCATACAATAAAGTATATACATATATGGGTTTATTAAGTTGTATTTACCTACATTGTCCCAAAAATATATTAGTTACTTGATACGAAAATTAATCCTAATATGCCTTCGTTTTTTTAAGTTCGAATAGTGGCATAACCTGCAGGGTTTGTTGGAACTGGTATGTTCGTGTTTTTAAGCATCATTTGTTTAAATGTTCAAGAGGATATAGCGTGTATTAGTAAGTTGTTACTAACACCATTTGAGCTTTACCACAATCCTAAAGATTTACTGCAATAAATAGTTTACAATAAATTTATTGGCATTATTTATCGAATGGGAGTCTAGAGTTAAATGGAAAACAAAAGCATTTTGGCTACACTCCACTTACTTTACAATCACATCTACTAGATTTACTTTGACCACCAAATACCAGAAAAAAAACAACAAAAACTGCCTTATTTTAAGTCGTAGCTGTAGTTTGTTGAGTACGAAATCAAAAAAGCAAATGAAAAATCATAGTCGAAAAGAATGTTATACAATTGGAAGATTTAGAATTTATTTAGTCATATGTATGAAAAATTGTGTATTTTATGGAGAGTAAAAATATTCATCAATTTTTTTTACTTTTCATTAAAGAACTAGTCTTAGAAAATGAAAAATGCTTAAAATATGGTAAACGTTTATCTATTAGTTTTTGTTTTTCAAATTAAAGCATTTTTAAGCGTTTGTATTTTAAACTATATATATATATATATATATATATACATATACATATGTATATATGAAAAATTAGAACAAACCACAAATGTTTCAATTGTTATAAATTATTAAAGCTGTAATATGTTTTAAACAAAATTCCAATTCATGTTTCAAGTAATATAAACAATCTAGAAAATTCGTTTGTTGTACTTGCCACCACTGAATAACTAAGCAGAAAATTGTTCATAAAACTGTTAAATACTTAACGTCAACAATTTTTATTGTTATCCCTTAAACTGATTTAACCTTTTGATATTTTTAAGTTTTGTAATGTTGCTTGCAATGCCTCAAGACATGATAGAATTTTTAATATTAAGTTAAAAATAGAAAAAATGACAAATCATTTAGTACATTATGGAATAGAAGAAAAAATAAAACACGTGTTAAATGTGTATTCCATGATAAAATAAAATTAAAATAAATTGAATTAAGATATTATTGAAATTGAGTAAGAAGGAATTTTAATTTATATAAAAGTCTGCCGTCAATATACACTGCTAAAACTATCTACAATACAAAATAATCGAAAACTTAAACACAACATTCAAAGAATAATTTTGTTAATTCAATAAAACAAATAAATTTAAGTTTCTTTTCTCTAATAATCATTTTTTTTAAAAACGTAACATATTCTCTAAAAGGGAGAGACACTATAAAAAAGATGTGTATAGGGAATTGGTCTTAGCAATGACCGTCTGTCCATCTATTGGTTTAAATCAATTTTTTGTAGCTCCCGTATGCCACCCAGAATTGTTGTATGTTGTATCAAACAATTGGAAATATTTCCGAGAAAATCGGTATTAAAAACTCGCAGCTTCCATCGATAACCGGCTGACACATAAGCAAAAAAAAAAAAGACGACTCTTTTTTTTCTAATTTTGGATAACCAATAGATATGTTTGTTATATTTGAGAAAAATAGACTAATTAGCCCAGTTTCGTCAAAGGCTTGACCAAAAAACCTATTTTAACAAAACCTAATTAATTTAATTACTTTCTACGTAAAAACATACCAACATTTGGTGAAGGGTATAGTGATTTGGTTCCACATATCCGAATAAAGGGCTTTAATTACTTTTACTTACAGACATATGTATGTGCATACACATACATTTTATTTTGTCTATTTTGTCAAAATCTAGTTTACCTTACAATTAATTTAATTTCATTGTTTTCAATGTTTGTTTAAGTTCTACAGTGCACTGTAAAAACACGTTTACCTTAAACTGTTTGAAAAAGAGCACAGGTGTTGTGGTAATAAAATAAAAAGGAAAAAGGTATAATTAAATACACCGTTAATGTTGAAAAAAGAAAATTATATAAAAACCGTCTAGAATTAGAGCTTCGAAAACCATAAAAGTTTCTTATTTTTAACATTTTTACTGATTTTAGGTCTTCGCTATCCAAATATATAATTTTTTGTTTTTAATAATTCTACTGTCGTCTTTATTTAACTAAAATGTAAGAAAGATAATTGTACAGTAAGGAAGAAAGGTTTTAATTAAATCCTAGAATATACTACATACCCAGCAAAAACTTGCATTGCATTATCTAACTACATGTTTAAATAAGAAGAATAACAAATTGATCCTTAAGAGCTTACAGAACTCATTACACTTGTTTACAGTACATCTGTTGCCGAAAAAATTTAAGCTGTTGCTGACTACATATATTACACAGATTTTAAATATATAAGTATAATATTTTTATCAGCTCTAGTTTTTGAGATATAGTTTTATGCTAAAAATTAAGGCAGTTTCATAACATAACATAACATTAGATAACTCGAAAACGGTTTGTCCTATTCAACTGAAAAAGAAATATGAAATGTGGCAATAATATTATTTTAAAGCTATGCCTACTATTAGTTTTAGAGATATCGGGAAACTTGTTCCGAATAAAATCACTTTTTATACAAAATTTTGAAATTTTTGTTTTTTTTAAATTCATACAAAATAAAAATGCAGCATATAATTTCTTTTGGTCCGGTAGCACATAGTAAAATAGATTTTAAGAAAATTTAGTCTTTTCTCGCTGAAATCAGGGTACAATTTTTGATTTATTCTAAAAAATGTTGTGATATGCATTACATACGTATTAAAAACTGTGACCTTTTGTTAGGTTTTTTTTTTTGAAGTACAAGTAGTTTAAGACAAATAAAATAATAACGGTATCTATATAGTATTAATTGGGCCATAGAATCCTTTGCTTTATTTTTTTCTGGCATTGTTTTGTGTGGTTTTAACAAAAATAATAATGGAATGTTGCCCGCAAATGAAAAAAATAAAAGAGAATTCCATATGTTTTTCTTCCAAATGTTCGCTCGTCTATATCGGAATTATCAAGATCAGGGCTTAAAAAGCTGCAGTCAACATGTATGGAAAAGCAAAGCAAACAGTTGCTTTTCCATACATGTTGTCTGCAGTTTTCTAAACACTGATCAATATATTAAAATTGACCCAAATGACGTATTCGATAAATTTGCGTCAGTTTGTAATTAAATATTACTCGTATAACACATTTTAAGATTAAGCGAAATTCAAAGACTACAAAACTATATTTTTTAAAATCTAGCCATGATTTGAAACATCGCGGTTTTATGATTTTTGTTTGTTTTGTTTTCATTTTTCTGTGTCTTTATCTTATTTTCTTTAAAATCACATTTAGTTTGTAAAACCGTAAGGGATTCTTAGTCTGCACAAAGTTACATTTTTATAAAGATTTTCAATTTTTAGTGTTAAACTTACAAAAATAACATCTGCTAAAATATTCAAAAAAATTCCACAAAAAATAAACTTAACACAATAAAAACAAAATTTTTCTCCTGTTGCAATTTGTGCAAATGAAAAGTTTTAGAAAAAAAAATGTATAGGAAAATACAAAAATCCAAATTCAAAATAACTAAAACCGCAATTTTTTTGGTCGTGGAAATTTTAAAAACTTAAACCCCTCATCCCACCACCAAATGGTGAAGCTGATATCGATTTTAACTTTAAAATATAAAAGAATTTTATTATTTCAATGAATCCGGTAGTCCATTGTTTTAGGTAGACCGAAAGCTCTCTTTAATGTCAGAAAATAATGTGAGCCAAGTATAGAGATATTTCTAGATTACCTAAATCAAAGGCCGGCTATGCGTCAAATTGTTATAGTAAAAATCAACTAAAGGTTAATCTGCCAACTAAGAACTTTCAATTTGTATTTGTTTTGTGTTCGTCTTTACTAAATTTATTTAATATGCCCGTATTTTCCTTAATTTTTGTTTTTTAATGGTTTTAAGGTATACATAAATACATACAAGCACACGTACATTTTGTGATTTCTTTTTATTTCTTGGCCTTCCTTTTTATGTGTTTACATTAGACCTCCTTTTCTTAGGCATTTTGGGTTTTTAGTAGGAGACGTAGTAAATGTATAATTTCTTTTATAATTTTTTTTATGATAGAAATGACGTCAATAAGTTTTAACTTACTTTTAATTGTTTTTGCTAAACATTTTCTTGTTCGTTTTTATTTTGTAGCTTAGGAGATTTTTGAATTCAACATAAAAAACAGAAAATATGGTTGTTAAGGGTTGTTAAAAATTGTGTCGTGTCAAAAAGGTTTCTAGAAGTTCTAAATTGAATTAAAGATGAGTGTTAATTAGAGTTTTTCTTTTTCCGAACTTTATTATTTTCTGGGAAAGCGAGATTGATTTTTCAGTTTCCTGGGAATTCCCGCCCAATACAATATATTATTAAATTTGATTTGTTAGTAAAATAAATTATAAACTTTCAATTCTTTTTATAATAATAACGCAAAACTAACAAACTATTGAAACAAAATATTATATTTAAAAATAGGACTTTAATACCAGAATAAACATTTACAGAATCGCTCAACAGCCTGTTTTAATTTTATTTAGAAAAGGTTATGTTAATATATATAGTCAAAAAAAACTCAGGACACTTTCAGTTTTTTCACCACTTAGTTAAAAAAATTTAATTTGTTTTAAAAGAATATAATTTTAATGGAATCGAATCAAATAGCAGCATTTTTTTGTTGCTTTTACTAAATAAATTTTGGTCTTTAAAACAAATATAAAATGTGTACATTTTTACTTCTTTTCATTTGCCAATTCGAAATTTCAGACCATCAGACATTACCTTACTGCCAATTGAAAAGGCTTTAAAACGTTTAACATGTTATTTGAAATGATAATATCGTCTCTATTCTACAGTTAAGGCACATTTTTATTAAATTTCAAAAAATTCCGGAAACTCCACCATAAATTTCCCAGGATTTTTGTTTGCCGGAAAATCCCGTATGAAAAACACTAGTGTTAATATAAAAAGCACTTTCCTTTCTTATTATGAAATATATCTATTTAAATAAATATACGGAGATTTTCTTGATATTTTATTTAATCAAAAATATTTTATGTTAAGCAATTAAGACTAAGAACGAAGTTAAAAAATGTTTAGTATCTTACATAAAACTTCCTGAACTATTAAATATGTTGGAAAAAAATGTTTACCTTAGCTTTAATTTAAAATAAAAAGAATATTTAATTGTGTTTTTTAATTTGTATACGGTTTAAAATTTGTATACGAGCCACCATGAAAATTTTAAATTCAGCAATAATATTCGACAGTTTGTCTCTGTTTCTCACTATTTTAAAAGCAGGCATTTGAGATCTACAAAGAATGTTTCTGCAAAACTACATTAAAATTTTGGCAGCAGTTTAGCTTATAGAGAATATATATGAACCAAAATATAAATAATATAATTATTCGATGTGTTGCCAACAGAACAAAGAACTTAATATCCCTTTGCTAAAGCTATTCCTTTTGAACATGGTATCTAGGTGTTTTCCCCGTTTTAGTTTTATTGCAGTCCAAGGTAAAAAATACCTACCAATACCTACTGTCGCACTGGACGTAAATTTAGGACTCTGATAAGTCTATCTGAGTTGGCGGGAAGCAGTTATTTCCAGAACTTGTTCTGGTCTGGTTATTAATGAGCGCCCTTTAGGAATTACGTGAAGGCTGTGTTTGCTACCCAAATCGCGAGAAGAGAATAGTTGACGATCGTTCACTTAGTTGCTTTTCATACTAAAAGTGTTCTATTGTGCCGTCCTAAACTATCCTTAGCCGAACGATAAAAGCAACAACAAAGTACATAAACCATTTTAAATTTTTAGGACATATGACATTAAGATATCATAAGTTAGCTTGTGAGTCCCTCAATTGTATTATATTAAAAACAAATTAAAAACGAGAAAATATAATTGCATTTGATTATAAAATAAACAACTAATACAACTTTACAAGAGATTGTAAATTTAACAAATATTATTCTAGTGAAAATGAATTATGGTTCAAAAAGCCAACCCCTTGACATATTTCATAGTGAAATATAATTTTTACTTATTCACATGCCTCAGATTTTTCTTACAAATAGATTTACTTAATTATATTTACAAATGAAAATGTATTGTTTCATTATCTCAAAATACTCTACTACAAATCATCTAGTCATTCCTAAAAAAGAAATAATATCGCAAATGCTTAAAATGAGTTTTTTTGAAACGAATCAAAAAGTATTTTAATCCCATTCAGAAATAGAAGAAAGTCTGTTTTGATATTATATGACAAGAGGTTACATTTTTAATAACATTTTTAATACACATACATATGTAAATGATATTTTACATCTTTTTTAGCCAATATAGAAACTGTAATCTAATAAAGGACGTGAGTATATTCCCAAAAAATAATTCAATGACATCACCCGTAATTGACTAATTGGGCAAAGCGACGTTGTTTAAAAAGTGCATGTCCTTTACCTTTCAGAAATTCAATCTCACATACATAAATAAAAAAAAATTTATATTTTATTTTTTTTTTTTAAGAATAAACACTACTGAGCCAGATAAAATTGAAATCATAAAGACCATAAAAGGTCCTTAAAATGGTAAGCTCCAGGAAATGACAGTATTTCTGCTAAAGCGCTTACATGAGATGCGAAATTAGGTGCTGCTTTTTGGCTTTATCTTTTACAGAAGGTAAGGGAGGATAAGGTTCTAGTAAAAATCCCTAAAAAGATCCTAAGAATTGTCGTGAAAACCAATTTGGATTTCTTAAAAATCGCTCCTCATTAGACAGTGTGACAAGAATCTTTCTCTGGTCCACTATAGAAAAAAAAAGGTATGCCTACAAAGATCACAAACCTTATAAGACATTACTACTGAATTTCATTGCAAAATGCCACATAGGAGGATAGTGTCTAAGTCATTTGACGTCACAACAAGAGAAAGACAGGGATGCATACTGGCGCCACTTTCGTCATTCTAATTTTTGACGAGATATTGAGAAGTACTTCTCAGGGGGAAAGGGTATTAAATGGAATTCATTCAATCATCTTGAAGATGTCAACTATGCAGATGACATATGCTTACTCAGTCCAAGACTTAACGACCTCCAAGAAAAATTATCAGATCTAAAGGAAAATGCTTAAACTGCAGGACTCGAGATCGACATGTCAAAACCGTTATGACTTATAAGCATAGTTCAATACAATAGCAAACTCTATGCATAGTCGATGACTGTATTGAGAACGTTCACAAATTTAACTACTTCGGAAACATTGTTGGAAACAAAAGCGGCGCCGAAGAAGACATAACGAGTCGCATAAATAAGCCCAAAGGAACGTTTGGCATGTTTACAATATATGGCAGTCTAGCTAATAATCTATCAACACCAAATTCTGTCTCTTTAATTCAAACGTCAAATCTGTACTGCATAGTGTAGTGCTAAACCTGGAAGAGTACGAAAAATATACATAAAGGGCTACAGGCTTTTCAAAAATATCCTTGACATTTGGTGGCCCAACCGTATCAGCAACATCGATTTGTGGATACAAACCAATCAATATCCGGTTTCAAGGACAAGGCAAAGAACAACTGACGATGAATTACAAGATGCAGATGAAGCATACAACAGAACTTGATATACTTAGATCCTGTGCTTCATTGGGAGAGAAGGATGACAGAAGAAGAACTGAATTTTGACCTATTTGAAACAGTAAGGAAGATAGAACAAAGACTTAACAGAGCTTTACTTTAAAACATTAACCTTGATGCTACAAAGTAATATGAAAACTAATTCGGAAACACCAAATGTAACTAAAATGTGCTGAAGTAGTTATAACACTTTTGAACAAAACAGGTAATTGACTTTGATCGATTACTATTTTTGGGTTCTCTGTCCTTTGGATAGTTGATTTTATAGTTAACTGTTACGAAAGTACAACACAAATGATAAATGTTATTTTTGCATGCTTTTGAAAAGTTTGATTATTATTCATTAGAAAAGAAATCCTTAATGAGTCAATTGAAAGTATGTATGAATATTATTGTATAGTTACTACAAACAAAGTTTACTATATACAAGTACATACATATATAGTATGTACATACATATATGTATGTATGCATGTATCTTGTGTTTCTAAAGGTATTTACGATTTAGTTTTTTTTAGAATACTTACGACAAGTTTTTTCGTTTGTATGGTGGCGGGGGGCTGGGGCGCTGGGGGACTTATGGCTTTAATTGTTTGCGTTGGCGGTTGAAAAATCTCCGCTGGCTGTTTGACGTAAAACAGATTTACTCCAAAGTGTGAAATTTTGTTGGCTTTTTTAAAACACTTTTAGAAAAAAATTATATTCCTACCAACAGCTTCTGAAATGCCGCTGGTTATTTTGTGCTCTTATTTAGTTGTACGTATCACTTTCTGGTAACGCGCTTTATACTGTTTTAAGTTGTTTTAGTATGTATTCCTTAAGACTGGTAGGACTTTGCAAACACTGTTTGTTGATGTAGATTTCGAGTAGTAACAACTGCTAACTTATATCTTTTCTAATCAAAGCGTACCTTCTTGGGTAATTAATTATGGACACAGAAATATTTTTTAAAATTTTTTTAAATATTTTTGCTTTTATTTTTTCATAAATCGTTGTAGTATTTTACTCTTTGTTTAACCTTTTTTTTTAAATAAAATTCAAAATATTTTTTATTACAAAAATGTGATGTCAAAACTTGTAAATGATTATATTTTATTTTCGTTTTATTTAATTCACAACTTTTAAGTATTAGAAGCTCTTTAAAATTTTCTACGTAACAAAAAATGTTGCTTAATATTGTTTTCGTTTTTTAATATTCATATGTATGTATGTACATATGTTTGTATTTATGTATGTATGTACAATGTATATATTTTTTATTATTATTAAAGCTCTCGACTACACAGTTATGATTGCACTTAAACGCTTTGCCTTTAGTTGCCAAAACTATTCGGGTTTCTTTTTTTTTGTTGAATACAAATGATTTTTAGTTGTTATTGTTGATATTTGTATGTGTATACGTAATTTGGTATAAATCTTGAAAAATGATTTACATAAAATTTTTTAATTTTATGTTTTAAGCTGGTAACAATTGATTGCTTGACTACTTTAACAAATAATTTTAATAACTATGTATATCTTTTTCTTGTTATTTAAATATTGAGTGCGAACAAAGTTGCAACAATTTTCTAGATTATGGGTTGCTAAATTGTGTTGTTGTTGCTTGCTTTATTTTGATTTCCTTTTTACAAATATGTATGTATATAATTTTTCGGTTAAACTGAACTAGGCTACTTGCACGGCTAAGGAACGCAACGACTGATGGACTTGCTTGTCTGTTAACGACTGAAGGTCCTTAATAGGAGCAATGCGTTGCAAAAGCGGCAATACAAAAAAATTTGTTGGTGTTTTCTGCTTTTGAAAAGTAAAACGTATTAAACACACAAAAAATAAAGGGCAACAAAGCAAAAAAAAAGAGTGTCTCTAATATACAATGAAACAAACTAACAATTACAACAACAACAGCAACAACAACAAAAAAGAAACACCAGTGAAAGCAATAACAATAACACCACACAAAAATCACATTTATTCACTCTGTCATCATCTGAAACTTCCACCTTCCTTACTGTCCGTATTACACCCCCAGACACAAACAAAAAAGGATTCATTTTGTAGTCATTCGAAAACGGCTCAAAATTAAATAACGCACAGAAGCAAACACACATACAAACACAGAGAGTATGTTATGTGGAGAAAGTTTACTGTTTTTGTTGGTCTCTGAGAGAAAAAACTTTTTGTTCTTGATTTGAAGTGTTGCCAGCAAGACCTTACACAATTACACATAAATCATTCAAAACACGAAGACGCTATATTCGGCTATGCCGAACCATAGCATATTACAAAAAATTGTTTTGTATTTATGCATCAACAACTTTGTGCAAAGCACAATTTAGGAAAACATCTTTAAAATGTTTTCTTACCACAAGTATTTTTTGTAAGTCACGGAGCTAAAATAGTCTACACATTTTTTGCGGCAGTTGTTTGCTTAAGAAAAAAACTTTAACTTTTTGGTAACACTGTGCTTAAGAGGGAGAACTGATAAAAGAAAAATAGGGGCCCCATTTAAATTTCGACCGGAAATGTAAATATTTTCCTGGCCAACCAAAGACTTTCATGCCAAACCAAAATGGGAGAAATAGAGCGAGAGCAAATCCGCAACTGCTCAATTGAAATGAGCATGTTATTATTTATTTATTTTAGTGGTTTTATTGATGTTATCTATTAAATGTTGCCGTACAAAAATCAATGTAAGGTTAAAGCGTAGGAGTAATAGTAATAATAAAGGGAAGTTGAAAGTCTTGTAGACCATGCAAAGTAAAATGTAATAGAGATTTTGTATGTTCTTTTTATTAAATGAACACGAAATACATATGTATGTATGTTCAAACATCAAATAATTTCGCATACATAGGTAGAGAAATTTTAAGTTTGTTGGTTACGAAATACTTTACTTTACACTTCAGTAAAATGAAGTCTACTTTCTCAACTTACTTATGCTAACAATACAAAGATTTTTAACGTAAAATCCTCTGTGGACCTACGTTTTCGTGTAAAATTCATTGTTTCTTCTTCGGGTTCGGCTATCTTTGAACATATGAATGTATAATAATAAAATTAATAAACATTTATTTGAAGTTTGTGCATAGCTAACAATTATTTTTATTGCTTATTTTATAGTTAGTAATGACAATTTTTACTGCGGATTGAAACTTACATTCAAATAATATTTTTCTTTAAGGAAGTACCTCACAAAGTCAAAAACAACAAAATGAAACTAATAAATAAATAAAAGCAAATAAAAAGGAAGACATTTCACCTTAAATACGACAAGAACAAATCAAAAGAGAGAAAGAGAGAGAGAGAGAAAAGAAAGAATAATGAAAAAAGAACATTAAAATTTAAAAAAAAAAACAGTTACATTAAGATAATGAAAGAATGTTAATGAAAAAAATGCTAAATACGTATACAAAATAAATTAAAAAATCGAATCGAAAGCTGCCAGATTGTTCTTACGAATCAATTATTTATTACATAAAAAAAAAACAAAATGTAAAAAAGCATTTTATATCATTATTTATTTTTATACTCGTAGTTTTTGTCTTGTCATTACAAAAAAAATGTTTCATCATCATTTAATTACGTTAAAATTGTAATGTAAAAATTAATATATGTATGTATGTATGTATGTATATTCAAGTGGATTCTATAACACAAATGACTAGAGTTCCACCATTTTGTCAAAAACCACAAA
>NDXZ01032141.1:1827-15194 GCA_003055125.1 Paykullia maculata
TTTTTTTTTTTAAATTACAAACCTACATAAATTAAAATTATAAGACATGAGAAAAAGTATAGAAAAAAGTTAAATATTTTAAGACAAATAATGTATTAAAATTATGTTTTTTTTTAATGTTAAAGAGTAATTGGCAAAATATGAGATGGATGTTAAAATTGAGATTATAGTACTTATAGCAGTTTATTTAAAAAATAAAGTAGTTTTAAAAAATAAAATGTTGTTGTTTTAATTAACAAAAAATAAAAAATAAAAAAAAAACATCTTCAATTATTTTTTAAAATTTTTTAATTTTCGGTAAATATTTAATCAATTTATTTTAATTTTTTAATCATCTGTTAAATACTATTTAATAGCAAGCTTTTAATATTTTCACTGATTTTCATTGTACATCAAAGCACAATTTTGTTTTTAATATAAATAACTTTTAATTGTTTATTTTGTAAGACACTACATTCAAGGTAATTTGCATAATATGCTTTAAAGATTAGAGATAATAAAGCATATACATATAATAGATTTCTGTTATATATTTTGTTTTCAATAATTTATAATATTTAAAGACTTTTGCATACTACATATTTTTTTTCTTTGTTATTTGGGATATTTTTGCGATTCGATTTGTTTAATTTACTTAAACAGAAAAACTTAATTTCTTTTATGCTATAAACTGTTTACTTAAAGTTTTTAGTTTTGCTTATAATCTATCAGGTACTTTGGCTTTTTAAACTAGAACTAATAGAAGTTTATAATATTTAGGCTACTAAATATTTGCTTAACAAATTACTTTATTTATTTTCTACATTTACATTTACATTTACATTGTATGTCTAAAGTTAATAATAATTCTAAACATTTGTTTGATTTACTTAAATTAACAAGCTTTAGGTTTTTTTTTTAAGTTCTTTTTTCATATTTTAATGACATTTGATAAGTTTAACACAAGTTGTATGTTGGTTGATATACTAGTTTTTACAATTGTTATATTTAGATGCTTTGAAAGGGCTTTGAATATAATTTAATGCAAAATAGAATTGTTTTTTTTTTTTGTTATTCGATTTCTATGTATGTATGTATGTACATATATGTGGACTAATAGTTACTGCTAGAGTTACCGAAAAATAGTTTGTTTTGTTTCTTAATTTAGTCTTTTTTTTTAGTTGTTACAACTGGCTTTGATGATCATGATTTATGGCAATTGAAAGTCACCAACAAGAAAAAAAAAACTCAACACTTGAAAGCAAAATATTTGAACTAAATAAGTTAAACAAAAAAAATACACATTTTTAAGAGTTCCTACCCTGCAGTTCAATTTAATAACTTTTAATGTCTTGACATTTGTTTAACATAGCGATTATGATTTTATGATTTTACCACTAAGAAAAATTTAAAAAAAAAATATTGGCAGACTAAACTTGAAAAGTTAAGAAACGATTGTAATTGTTTAACTTACCCACTAGGAAAAAGCACACAAGTATGTAAAAAAAAAAGTTTTAATAATTTTATCACAGGAATTAATTAAAAAACAAAACAAATAATATATAAAAAAAAATGGTAGGAATATTCAAGTAATTTCTTACACCTAAGTTTGTGGAAACCCACCACAAAGAGGTGAACTTCAAACAGCACTATATTGTCAACTAAAATTATCACTGGTGGACTTAAACAATATAGTCAAACAGATATAATCAATAATTTTACACCGTTGTTAACTGACAGCATTAGAAACTGATAAAGTTTAGTTCAGTTTAAAGCTTTGTTTATATATTTAAGATAACAGATCTTACCATTAGTAAGTTTAAGTTTTGTAGAAATTCACCTCACTATATTGAGGTGACGGTAAGAGAAAACCCCCAACAGTTTATAACTGTGACTTAAAAATTACTTGTAGCAACAGTGACTAAAAATGTTAAGTTACTGTAACCTGCGATGTTGTTACTTTCAATTTATTTTGTTTTTGTTAGGTAACGTTTTCGTACTTTTGCAATTTTACTATTTCTTTTTTTCCGCAGTGACACAATCACTGTTTAAAATAACATTAAAAATAACAAGAATTGAAAAATAACAATTTGTGAAAAGTAACAGACTGTGATAACAGGCACTGTTTAAAAGAATAGTGTTTTAAAAATCACATTCACTGGTAACGATGCTTCTTAAAAATCACGGGATCGCTTATCTCTAGTTGGAAAATATAAATTTCAATATGTAATCCAAATGAATTACTTTCAAAACTCTGTTGTCAAGATTTTCTTTAAGTGGTGAGTAGTGAATTTCAACAGCCAAAAAAACGTGATTATTTCTCCAGTTAAGCTCATATTTGCAGCTTTAAGTCTCTGTTTAAATAATGACTTGTTTTTTTCTAAATTTTTTCTTAAATCCACCACATGGTGAATATGTTAATAGAGAATGACAGTTTAAGTATATAAATATGACATATTTACAATTTCAGTCTTTCTTTTAATTACACTTACATGCATACATCTATAAGCAATAGTAGATACGTTTTTTTTTAAATTTTTTTTTCCTACTCGATTAATAACTATAATTAAAAGTAATTGATTTTATCTTAAACAGCAGTTGGTGGTGGCAGTAAGGAGGCATTTGGTGATCTTAAATATGGATTGCCATAGATGGCACTGAAACGTGGATCGACCACTGTAGCAGGTGTAGCAGTAACCACATGTGTGGCGGTACTTTGATTACTACAACTACCATTGGGCGATGAACTCACCACAGAGGCTGTTGTTGATTGTAAGCTGGGCAGACCATTTTCTTGGCGTATTTCACGAGAGCCAATAATGCTGCCGGTTAAACTGCCACCGCAATTTGATGACAAAAATGTCATGGGCAGGGTTTGATGGTGTTGTTGCTGTTGTTGCTGCTGCTGTTGTTGCAGCTGTTGTTGTATATGATTTTGATGATTGTTTTGTATAATTGTCGAGCTACCATTTGATTTTGTCGAACAAGTGGTAAGATACTGAGGTGGTGGACTGTAGTGAGTCGTGTAGTCACCATAGGGTACATAGCCGCCGGAGATATCCACCTTGAGATCGCTATAGTTGGAAGTACGATCACCGGGTTCCATTTTACATGAACCCACTCCACCATTTTTTGTGATTTGATGTTCGCTTATCACATCGGCTGGCGGAAGTTTAGAACGTTTCTTACACTTAAAATACACCAATGCAAGAATTGTTATAATCATTAAAAGCGCCACAGCAGAAATTCCACCCACAATGGTCATTAGTAAGGGAACGCTTTCTGGCAAGGAAAGAAAAAAGAAAAAGACAAACAATGTTAGATAAGCGAACTCTAAGAAAATTTATACAAAAATATTTATTATTTACTTTGTGCTTGCAAGTTTATTTCTGCCACATCATTGCCATAATCATTAACCACCGTACAATTGTATTTGCCATAGTGATAGGACTGACTGTCACGTATAATTAGGGTTGATTTTACACCACCTGGCACTGCATCAACTAAAACCGAATAGTCATGACCTAATTCGGTGCTAATTTCATGGCCATTAAATGTCCAGGAAACATGACGTGCACGTGGCACTGAAGTGGCAAAACATTCAATACGCGCTGTATCACCAATCAAACCATATTGAGTGCGGGTCGAAGATATGGTTGGTGAACCTTTTAAATAAACATAAGCATCGGCCGAAATCTCTGCATAACCGGGAACATTGGCTTTGCAGTAATAACGTCCGGCAGTTTCGTTGCTGACACTGAATGTTAAATTAGGACTAGAGCCAACAACCTTTAAAGAAAAAAAAATAACCAAAGATTAAGTTATTTTTATTATTTATTTAAAATTTTTTAAATTTCTTAAGGTTAATCACATTATCTTTGCTTTACTTACCCTATCAATGGGATGTTGTATCCATACGATATCGGGTGTAGGATTGCCATCGACTTCGCAATTCAAGGTAACCAAACTGCCAACATCAGACTCCATTGAATGGGGTTTTTCTTTAAAGGTAGGACCATCTGAAATAATGAAATAAAGAAAATAATTACTAAAGTATGTGTCTTAAAATAAATTTCGATCAAAAACCTACAGCTGATATCCAAGGTTTCACTATCCTCACTCTTGCCTATTGAATTTTGAACTTCACATTTGACTATGGCATCATGGAATTTACGCGTGACATTGCGTATAACCTACAATAATATTAAAAAGATATATATATATATAAAATAAACATAATTTTCTTTATTAGAAACATAAGCACATACACACTTGCATATGTATGTATGAAGGCATATATCTCTAAAATAATTTACCATTTCTGTTTTGTGACCATTACTTATGGGTTCATCATTTATGTACCACTTGTAATGCACATCACTGGGATTTGCATCTGCCTTACACTCCAGCCTAACTTGAGAGTGTTCCAATATACGCCCATTGCCTACGGCACCTCCTATAACATTCACCCTAACCTTAGGAGCATATTTTACTTCCAATCTAATCTTGGCCGAGCGATACGTACGATCGGCAGTATTTTGAGCTTGACACGTGAAAGTGGTATTGTGATAATCCTTTTTGGGATTAAGTCTAAGCACCGATTTCGCTGTATATCTTCTAAGATCCGGCAAAGGTATAATAGTATATTCAATGTTATCGGCTATAACATTTCCAAAACCATCGATCCATGTAATTTCCGCAGCCGGCTTACCACCCACCGACACACATTCAATATCCACCTTACGATCTTCTGTGGTATGTATTAATTCGCCTTGAATTATTTTCGGGGCCTCTGGCGGCACCAGTACGGTTATTTTAGCAAATGTTGATCTTACGGCCGGTTGCCCCTCTGGCCCCGGACTTACTTGACACTGATAACGCGCATCATCATCCAGCATTACCGGATAGATATCCAATGAATAATCACCTTCCTCATCACTGCCTATCATGGAGTAACGCTCGAAGCCCGCCAAGTCTCTAGAGGTACCCAAGCCAAAATCATCTTTAGTCCATTGAAGGACACCCTGTTTATTAATGACTCTGCAGGGTAATGTAACCCGAGCACCCACTACCGCCGTTTGATCTTGCGGTTCCATGGCGAAACGTTGGTTTTGGAATTGTGTAAAAAGAGAGGAGGGTTTTGCTTGACCACAAGATATAGAGAAAATGAAACAAAAAAGCAGCGTGAGCAATAAATCAGATGACGGCATTTTAATGTTAGAGGACGCCATGGTGTAATAAGGATTTAATTGTGATTCAATCAATATATTTTTCTTCAAAGTGGAATAAATAAATCTGTAAAGAAGAAAAAAACAAACAAATAAATAAAACTAAATGTTAAAGAAATTTAAGTTTTAAGTTAAAAATAAATCGTTTTAAATATAAGAGAACCAAAAACCTTATTTTGTATTTAAGTTTAACTTTTTTATAAAAAAATTTATAAACTTTTTTTTAAACAAATCTTTATACCCTTCATCAGAGGTGACAAGGGTATATATAAGTTTGTCATTCCGTTTGTAATTTCTACAATATTCATTTGCGACCCCATAAAGTATATATATTCTGAATCCGTATAGATAGGGAAGTCGATTGAGCCATGTCCGTCTGTCTGTCTGTCTGTCCATCTGCTGAAATCAAGTTTTCGCAGCCCCGCGATGTTGTACGGACGCGTGATTGGTATCAAACGATTAGAAGTTAGACATGCCTTTTGAGAAATAAAAAATTTTTTTTTCGAGATATCGACAAAAAATTTTTTTTTACGTAAATACACGTAGTGAAGGGTATATAAGATTTGGCACAGCCTAATATAGCGCTCTTGTTCATAAAAAATTTTTTCACAACCTCCAGGTTAGATTTAATTAAAAAGAGTAGCAACGGTAACACCGTTTTGGTTCTCGGGGCTTCTTGGTTCGATTGTAAAAACCCTTTATTTAAAAAAAAAATTTAATTTAAACATATTGCAAACTCCTGCATAATTTGTTTGTATTTTATCTTCATTTTGTTACTGGATTTTAAATAAAACAATGATTTCGACGATTTTCAACAAAACTACCTCCAGGAAGGGTATTAAAGATTCGCCAAGAGAAGCGCCCTTAATGTTTTTAAACAAAACTGAACTTTTCACAACAATAAACTGTTTTTTCCATAAAATTTTGTTTAAAATAAAATTATTAAATAAATTTTCTACCACAAAAATATATTTTCACTTTTACACCACAAATCTACTATTTAGTCAAGCAGTTTATGCGGCACAAAAATATTTTTTCAGTCACTAAATTAAATTTTGAAAATAAATTTTTTTTTATAACGAATATAAAGGAAATTGAAATAATTTTTAAATTTTGATAAAGTACAAATTGTTGGTGGTTTTGTTTTTAAATTTCCAAAGATGTTTTCCTTATTTAATGTTAAATTAACTACTTGAAAATTTTAAGCCTGGCTTATCTAATCTAATTAAACCCTGAATAAAAATTAAAAAAAACAGTTCAAATTAAAAGAAAAAAATTCTTATTACATGATTAAAGAAAAGAATTTCGGCATTTTCCCACCACAAAAGAAGTATAAGAAGATATAATCTAAATAAATTTTTGTTAAAAACAATATTTATTTAATAGTTGTGCTTAAGCACATGTGTTTTTGTTTTTTTTTGTTTTAATACTTCTTTGGAACTTGTCTTGCCACAGTAATTCATTAAAACAAATCTTACACAAAAACCAAGAACTTTATCACAACTTTTTTAACTTTTTTTTTGTTGTTTTAACTGGGTTTTCTTACTACAAATAGTTAAACATTACAACAACAATAAAATACATTAGTAAAAAAATACACTAAATATAAATCCAATCGCTCCTCATGCTACGTACTTGAACTAACTTTAATCCATAAAAGAAAAAAAGAACAAACAACAACAACAACAAAATGGTTTTAATGAATTGTTAAATTACAATTTGTGCCGCATTTTGGTCACAATAATGTTAGAAGAGAAATAAAAAGAAAAAACTTTTATACCCCAAAATTTTGGGTTTTTTTGGTTCTTTTTTGCTTTTCATTTTCTTTAAATTACAGGTGAATTACGTATATAATATTAGGTATTGTTTTTTATTTATTCATATGTATGTTTGTTTGTATGTTTATTTGTATATTGTATTGTATTATTTGTATTACGTATTTAATGCATTTGTATTGTTGTAATATTATACCCGTAATGTGTGTGATATGCGTGTAATATTTAGTACTTAACATTACATAGTAGATTCTTCATTAAGTGTACATATGTACATATGTATGTTTGTATGTACATATTTAGTTTGGGATAAATTCTTATAATGGTTTAGTTGCCTTAAAGTTTGGGGGCTTCTCCCTGTGTGTATGTGTTTTTTTTAGTTAAACTTTATCCACAGGTGTTTTTATACATATTTTTCTCACGCATTACATTTATAGCTTTTTTGTGTCGTTTTTGTGGCTTGACTGTGTCGATTCAAGAGAATTTTCTTTCAGTTGAATTTTTCATTTAGACTTCTTACACTTGTCTAACGACACAATTACACCTTAACTTACACGTAGACAAACAATAAAAATGTTTTTTTTTCTAAACAATTTGAAAATATTAAAAAACTATTTATGTATGTATGTATGTGTATAAACATAGTAGAATACATACATACATTGTACTTTGTGTGTACTAATCTTGGAGTTTACAGTTACGCACAGAAAAAAAAATTAAGAGCAATTTTGAAAATTATAATATGTAGTTGCAATTAAGAAAGACAGATAGAGTGATAAAGAGAGTTTAAATTTATAGAAGAAAAAGTCAAACCAATTAAATAAATAAATATAAAACAGAAAATTAATTGAGTATAATATATAAACATAAAAATTGTTCAGCTTAACTATTTTATATATATTAACTAGCTTAAGCCCGGTCTGCTTCGCTACCCCAATCGTAATAGAATGATCAACCAATGGCTTTCCATAAATATGAAAATTACCATATACTGCTTTTAGCTCAAAAGAGCTCAAATCTTCGAATATAATTCTTTTAAAAATTTTCCTTAAAAATTGTAAACTTTACTTCAAAGTAGACTCGATATACATATTAAGAAAAGTACCAAAATTGCTCCTTATTATCCACAAAATCATTAGTTTCTAAGTTGAACCATACCATACAACCAGGATCAAAAGGACCTAATTCCACATTTCTAGACTAATAAAAATGGAAGAAGTACATTTTCGGTCTATATATGATTTAATATATTAGTTATGATGAATAACACATTTCTAGACTCATAAATTACAAACATTTTAAAACTATCTAGAATTTTAAAAAAGTAATTTTTTGTGCATTATTTAATTTTCTATCTCTTTTAGGGTCAATTTCACATTTCTAGACTTATATATTAAAAGTCTAAAGACTACTTTTTCGTCCCCTGTTTTCTTTCCTGTCCCCTGAAATTTCCCCTTCCTGTTCCCCAATATTATTGTTATTCAAGTTTTACTACATCATGCTATTTTTTTATGCCTGAAGGAATCCGTGTTTAAAATTGGCCAAATAACTTATTATTAAGCGCATTGTCCCGGTTTCTTACCCATTTTGTACTATTTCAATCCCCATTTTGGTGTCAAACATTTTTTCTCAACTTGATGTCTGTATAATTGTAGAAGCTAAAGTAGAACTTGAATAAATTTTTTAAAAGTTTACAAAAATATTTTATTTTTAAAAAGTACAAAAAGTACCAAAAATGAGTACATATTTTTTGGAGGAGTGACGAACGTAGTTTAAATTATATTTCTATGTTTTTTGGTTAAGTAGTTACAATGGCCGCCAAAAAAGTACCATAATTAAATATTTTTATCCATTTTTACCCCCTAGAAACTTGAATTTTAAAAAAGTACTAGACACCTATCTAATTATTTTTTAAATGGAATACAATGCTTTTTTATTTTTGTTTGTATCTTGTTTAGTTTAGCAGATATAAGGTTATCGGATGTCCCCGTTTTTACCCTAGATTTTATTATAATTGAAAATACAATAAGAAGCAACACGTTTAGTAACATGTAGATAAATAATTTCGTCTTTCAGTTCTGTTTAACCCCATAAACTAAAGATATGCATAAACACATTCAGTATGTCTTAGACATGCCACCTAAATAACAAATGTGATAGAACAAAATATTAACAAACCTATGCAAGTTTAATTAAATAATTTGTTAAACAATTTAACAGAAAGAAATAAATTTCATTAACTATTGTTTCAAGCAATTTTAAACCAATTTTATTACTAATTAAAGCAAGTTCAAAAAATTTTAAATTCTAAAACTTCTAAACTATAAGAATTTTTTTGAAACTGGTGACATTCAGAGATGGAATGTCGGGTTTTAAAAATATTATTAATAAAAGAAAAACTTTACGTTATATACTCAGTAGAGTAAGATTGAATACCTCAATTGTTAGTTTTTATTTTATTTCTTCAATAAATCTTAGACATATTTTTCTGAAATTCTTATTTAGTTAAGAAAAGTCGTTTATTTTCGTTGTTTTGTTTCTACTAAAAGAAATTTTTTTTATTAAGTTAAACAAAATCATTTCGACTGTCTGCACAACCTTAAAAACAATTAAGTTATATTTGAAACATGTAATTTTGGATTTTTTTAGAATTATTTTCAAAAAAAAAAATGCTATAGAATCAAGATTTATTTTAATAAATTAAGGAAAGCTCCCTTATCAATCCACCATTAATAATCACAAGAAAACACCTGCTGATTTAAAAATTAATACTTTTGAATTAGGAAGTGCCATCTGACTTGAGATGTAAAGAAAAAAAATCAATTATTAGCATTATCGATATTATTATCTGCACAAGCTGCTTAAGAATAATTCACATTAATTAGTTGATTGCTTGGCAGTACACTAAATGGTTCCATGAGTTTTATGGTACCTTTTAACAGAAAATAAAATTAAAAATAAATATTTTTGGATCATTTTCTTTACCCCTGACTTTTTTTTTGCCAACTAAAATTATTTCTTAACTGTGAAATTATTGAAGAGAGGAAAGAAACGTATCGAACGTTGATTTAAGAAACAAATGGAAATACAGTTTTGTACAGACGGGCAAATAGATGGACAGACAGCTAGATAAGGCAAAATAAAAATCAATACCCAAATAGCTGGCTAATAAAACATATTCTCATTCATCTCCCGTTACATAACCCACCTCAAAAATGCCGATAATAAACCCAGCCAGCAAATAAATACCTTCAAACATATACAAAGATATAAAAAAACCTTTAAAGCAAAATGCCTAAAGTAAACGACAACAACTTTTGCTCGATTAAAGCCACATTATTAGTGAGCATCCGTTTCTTTAACACACACACACACACACACGAACACGTACAAACAAATTAAATTCAAAATATTTATAAATACGAGTAAATAAATAAATAAACTCTTAGAGAAACAAGTGTTTCTGGAGGTTTTTTTTTTTTTTGTAAATTTGTTATTTCCGTTTGAATGGTGGTTTCTGCCTGTGGATTTTTTTGTTTCATATATTTTTTTTATTACATTTTTTCTTTGCGTCTACCTCTAGCAACATCATTTACTCATTCATCTTAACATTCAGTTAAACAAACCATCTAACCAACCATCCATCCAGTCATCATCCATCCATACATTTATCTATTTTTATATAAAAATATTTTGTTTTTTTAATTTTATTTATTTAATGATGTTTATGCTGATTAAAAACGCTGTAATTTTTCCTGTCTTTCAGGTTTCGAATAGATTTTTCTTTGGTTTGGTGAAAAGGTATGTTAAAATTATGCTTCTTTTGTATTTAATAAATTTTATATGATTACAAAGTTAATTAACATTTTTTATAACTTTAATGGAAAAAAATATGATAATTAGTTTGTTTTATTATTTATTTTATTTTAATGATTTAAAGAAAACTTGCACTTTCATTTGTAGTAACTTTAAAAAAAAATATTTATTAAATAAAATCTTTAAACAGGAAATAAGAAAAAAATGTATTTCGTAATATTTTTAAAGAATTTTTATAAAAGCAAGAGTGACAACATTCAGTTCAAAAATATTGTAATAATTATTAGGTAAAAGATAATGTTGCTTAAGACTCTCAACATGTTTAAAGTATGGAAACAAATTTGTTTTTATTTTATTTATTAATTTAATATGTATGGAAATTTGATAGATAAATTAAAAGTCGTTTCCATAGATCTACAAAAGCTAATGTTTGCAATTTTATATGAAATAACTTTAAAATAAAATGTTGATTGAATGTTGTAAAATACAACTTTGGCAACATTATGTTTTTCAAAATATTTTATTTTAAATTTTTTTAAATGGAGCTCAACACCAATTCTCAAGATATGTTTAACAAAGTTTAAAGTAACTTAATTTTTAATAAATAAAAAAAAAATTGCATAAAATTTTATTTGAAAACACTATTAAAAAATTCCGAAACTACATATCTATTTAATAATATGTATAGAGATAAATTATTTATATATTTAATCACATAATCTCTTAACACATATTTAAAACAACATAAATATTCAGAAACAATATTAAAATTTTTAACACATATTTCTATCACTTGATTTCATTCGATAATTTGTGTCAAAATCCATTAAAAAAACCATAAATAATGGAATTAAAAAATGCCTTCAAATTTTTTACTTTATTGTTGTTAATTTTAAAATGTTGTGAGCAATATTGCGTTCATTAAAAAATTGACAATTTTATGTATTTGCAAATATTATGATAGGAAATTTTTAATATATAAAAATTGTTAACTGCTTTATTTTTTTTTTAATTTTTTATCGTATTTACTTCTTTTTTAATTTTACAAAACTGCAATATATGTTGCTAAACATTTTATTTTTAATTATAGACTTACGAGTGACAAATTTCTAGCAATAGTAAATGAACTTGTTTTAAACAACATTTATTGTTGAATATTAAAATATAAACTGCGATGAAGTGTTTTTTAAAATACCGACACCATTTTGTCATAAAGTTTTCTTAAATTATATGAAGCACCAACTTTCATGTAAAATCTAGCAAATAACTTAAATAATTTCCATTATAAACATGTTGCTTAACCTTGAAAAATTAATATGTTAAGAATCTAAACAAATTGGCCACTCTGATAGAAAAAACATTCATTCGGACAATAAAACGGCTTCATTAAATATCCTTCATTGTTTTAATGAAAATTTACGTTAATATAATAAAAAAATACATTGAACACATAAAGTCTTCCAATTTCATTTTTTCGTAAGACTTTCATAGTTCATTGTATTATTGAAAATCGTTTCATTATACAGATTCAAGAAAAAATATTAGTAAATTTAAGGCTTACAAGAGGTATAGGGGAAAAAGAAAAACTGAAAAATTGTTTAAATGTCTTTTAAGATTTGTTAGAATTCTCATTCAATTTGTTTTTGAGTTCTTACTTAAACATTTAATATTTTGAATTTTTTTAAGAAATAGTTTGAAAGTCTGTTGATGATATGGCATAAGCACCAATCAAATGCAGGATATAGACAGCTTAAATTAACAACAAACTTCAAAATTTAAAGAAATTAAATAAATTTTATTTATCCTTACTGTTTACTTGCCAATGTAAGGACCAAAACGTTGTCGTCTGAAGTAGTATCGGGTTGTGGGGCGATAAACATATGAAAAAATTACATTTGGGCTTTCAATTATTTAATAAAAATGTTTCATTAAACCAATAAATCGGCTTCATTAGGTCAATGACTGGATTCATTTTATAATTGACATCCATGTAATGAAACATTCTTCATTAATGCAATGAAGGGTTTCATTAGCTGACTTTCAATAACAACTTTGCTTTATTGAAAGTGATGTCATTATACCCTTCACCACAGTTGGCAAGTTTGTCATTCCATTTGTAATTTCTATAATATTCATTTGCGACACCATAAAGTATGTATATTCTGAATCGGTATAGATAAACATATCTGTCTATCCATCTGTCTGTTAAAATTAACTTTATCAGCCCCTTGATTTCCTACAGACCCGTTACTACAATTAAACTAAACAGAAACATCCCCGAAAAAATATTAAGAAAAAAATACAATTTTTTTTATACAAAAATTAATTATAAGCCAAACCTAAATCAGTGCGCTAAGCGTTGTGTAGCTGTTAAAAATTCGCATATCCATACAAATTGTATGAAGCAAACCGAAATAGCGCGGCGTCAGCACCTTACAATTGAAAAATCCGATATTGGCAGCGCGTTGTGGTTTGTTATTATTGAAAATTAATGCCATTTTAGCTATTTTTATATCAATCTAGCGATTTTCTCACTATTTAATTTTTATTTGGTTAAATTTTGTTTAAA
>NDXZ01032165.1:0-20291 GCA_003055125.1 Paykullia maculata
ATATTGCATTTTTAAATATTTTTAAAGAAAAAAGAATAAATTTTACGAATTATTTTTATTTCAGTAAAAACCAGAGATTTATTACATTATATGTATGTACTTATGCTTTAAAAGATTAATATTATGAAAAATCGTGAACAACATAAATTTCAAAATAAGAGCACTTCAAAAAAATAAAAAATAAATAAAAACATCTGCTATCACTCATAAAATGTTTAAATTTTTAATTAATAAATTTAAAAAAAAGGAACAAAAAACATACAATTTTGACTTTAATTTTTAACAGATAATTTTTGTTTGTTTGTTTTTTCTAACGCAATATTAACGTATCAATTGTAAATTCATTTGTTTATTTAAAATATCAGGATTACGTGTTATGTGTTATTTTAAGATTTTTAAGTGTTTTTTTTTTGTTGTCAAAAATCTCAACTTCAAATAGGTACTTATGTCGGTATTTTTTTTTTTGTAAACTAATAAACTTCTTATTTGTCTGTTAAAGCTACTCATTATTTCTTACTCTATTATTGCTGTACTTTCAATAAAATTAATTGCCATCTATGGCCTCACTGTTACTTATTTATAGAAATACATACATATGTATGCACTTCTTTAATTTTTTAAAGTTTGTTTTGGCAAAATTTTCGGTACCAATAATTTTGTAATTTAATTTTTTTATAGGTTTATTATGTACTTTTTAGTTTTTAAATCCCTAAATTTTGCACATTTATATGTATTTCAATAGTGCATTTATTAGCAGTATGTTTCGATAAGAAAACTCTTTAATTTACTACTGTTAACAGTTAATTTTAACAACAAGTAAGTAAATACTTAAGAGAACGTGTGGCTCTTAAATCTTTAAATAAAAATTTCTAAATAATAACAAGAACCTATACTGTAGAGAAACACGTGCTTCAAGCAAAAGGCGGCTTTTTATAACATTTTTTTTGTTAAACCCGAATATATCACATACGCACAAACACTTATTTAATGCAAGAGAGCGCTCTTGCAGAATTTCTCTATAAAATAGAAGAAAACAAAAATAAACAGAGCAAAAATTATGAACAAAAAAACATGTAATGTTATTTATATGGTGTTTGTTTTTTTTGTATGTAATATTTGTGTGTTTGTGTACATGTTTTTAACATGGTACTGTAATAGTATTTGATATATGTAAGTACTGTGATGACTTTTGGTTCATGCTGTAAATGTTGTTGCTGTTTAAACTTTCCATTTGCAGTTATTTTTTACATTTAACATCTGATGTTAATAATGACAATGTGGCTTTGTAGGGAAAAAGGGAATTGGCACATAAACTTACATACAAACAAGTGTATTAACATGAAAATCAAAACAAAACATGTCTTGTGTGCTTGTATATAAGTTTGCTACATTGTAGACGACTATAACGGTGAAAAGACAAAGGCTTCCTCTGATTGTAAATAAAAAACATTTTAGTAATAAAACGAACATTGGCGAACGTGGTTGTTTGAAAACGGATAAAATTTAATATTTTATTAAAAACAGGAAACCGAATTATTGTTTAAAAAAAAACATTATATGTATTAAGAAAAATAGGTATATTATAATGTTCTTTCCTATTCTTAATAAAGAAAATAAACAAAATTAATTAGTAAAATAAAAACCAAAAAAGTTTAAAACAAATAAAATAATCTTAAAAGATATAATTACAGTATTTAAATGCTAGTGAGTTGAAAAAAAAATTTTTAAAAGAATAGTGATCAAGTTTGTTTGAAAAACAAAAAAAAAATTTTTAATTCAAAAATTGAATTTAAAAAAAGAAAAAAGTACAGAAAAGCTAAAAGTGTAAAAAGTGTATTTAAAATAATAATAAAATAAAAAAATAAATTTTGAAGTGAATTCTACTTAATACAATAAATAAAATATATTAAGGATTAGTTTCAAAATATGTATATATAAATATTGGATAAAAAACTTCGCGATGTTTTTAGAAAACAAGCACTATTAGAGGTGAGTTTTTGATATTTTTGAACTCTTAGTTAAAGTTATATTTTTTTATAAGTTATAAAACGTTTTCATGTAGAACCTAAAATTAAATCAGTTGGGTTCTTTTGTATATAAAAAGATTTCATATGTACATAAGTACATGCATTAATTGAGTAATAGATCTAAATTTATGTTTACTTTTGAAATTTCAATTTTTATTTTTACTAAGTTAATAATTTGCTTAAAATATAATTAAGTGATTTTTATTATACATTTTTACAACACTTTATGGCTATTATAATGAAGACACTTCAAAAATTTTTTAAATAAAAAATAAACTGTCGTAAAACTTAAAAATATTTCAAGAATTTCATAGAAGACTTTTTGCAAAAGGTTTTTAAACAGATTTGGGCATATAAAATGGGCGTTATATTTTTTTCTGTTTAAGAAAAAGTTACTAAAAAAAAATATTTTTATTTAAAATTATGTTAAAAAAATTATGGCAAACAATCTTATAGCGTAGACAGACGACAGCGTTAATTTTGATTAGAAGTACAAAGCAAATTTCCTACAAATTTCCACAATGGCCTGTCTCTTATTCCAGAGTGTCCTACTGCATGTGCAATTTTACATTATGAAGCAGTTTCAGCAAAAGTAATTTTAGCTTTCTTTCAAATAAATAGTGCTTTTTCACCAACAGCATAGCTGCTAGTCATATTTTCTGACTTCTGTCCATTTGATTTCGAAGTAAATGATAAAAAAATTGGTTGAAAAAACAGCTGTTTACTAAATTCAAAAACTGTCGTCTGTCAGAGTAAAATTTTAATTCACATTAGTGAGTTTTTAATGCAAATTAACGCTGTCGTCGGTCTACGCTATTAAAATGATTAAACAAAAATATAAGAAAAAAATCTCTTCTTGATTTGACGCAAAGAAAAAAACATGGTTGAGTATAGTCACGAAACATGAGCACAGAATATTTAAAAAATACTGTGATTGCTGATATCATATTCATGATTTTCACAAACATAAGTATCATGGTTGTAGTCACATTTTACGCCAATACCAAGATCATATATATGATTGCAAGAATCATTATACGATTGCCTTAACTATAAACTTGATTACGGATAAACATAAATATGTTGCTCTTAAGTTTTGGTTATCATATATTTCGATCAAGAACGTTTGTCATCATAGAAATAATTAAAAGACAGACATTTTTTCAACTTTCTTTGGAAGAATTAGAGCTTACATTTTGATCATATCAATTGTTATTCTTTTTTACTGAATAAGGATTTTGAGTCAATCTTTTTATAAAAGTCCCCTAATTTTTATACGCTTCACACATGTGGCAAGGGTATATGTATATGGGTTTGTCATTCCGTTTGTAGTTTGTACAATATTTATTTGCGACCCTATAAAGTATATATATTCTGGATCCGTATAGATAGGGAAGTCGATTTAGCCATGCCCGTCTGTCCATCTATCCGTCTGTACGAGTGTTGATTGAAATAAAGTTTTCGTAGCTCCCATAGGTCACCCAGGGTTGTAAGGGATATTAAACTATTTAAAAAACTTTGGTACTCGGTATTGAAAACTGGCAGGATCCATCTTTAACCGGCTGAGATATAAGCCGAAAAAGACGACTGCCTCTTATTATTTTTATTTTTTTTACACAAAAAAAACTATTATATTGGACCATTTGCTTAAATGGGCCACACATGGTAAAGGGCCCAGCCCAATATAGCGCTCTTACTTGTTTTTTTTTAATTATTATAAAAATTTGTCGAAGTACTTTTCAATTGGAAAAATTTTACAAAATTTTTAAAAAAAAATACTCTTTAAAGCTTTACATACCAAAATCACAAAATTTCTTAAAAATGTAATTAGAAAAAACCTTAATTAAAAGAATGTTTTAATAAAAAGACTATATTGGAAAGTTTCTATAAAAAATATTTACTAATTTAAAACAATAAGTAAACTCAACAAACAATTGTTAGCAACAGAAAATACATTTTCTTCAAAAACAAATTTATTAAAATTTGTTCAGTCAAACAATTTTTTGAAAGTTATTATTAATTGATTTTTGCAAAGCAATATTTGTAGAAATGAAAAAAGATGTAAAGATATAAAATAATTTATTTTAATTTTTTTAATTTTTTAATAGTGAATAGTAAACTTAACAAAAATTGTCTATTAAATGGAAAATTTAGGATTTGAGGAATGTTTTGCAAACAATAATCAAAAAGTTTATATATTTTTGATGGTTTCTTTTTTATATTGTTCAAAAAACAATTTTTTTTTTAAAAAAATACATGTGTACAAATGTTTTTATGTATAAAATTATAAAAAAAATATATTTTAAACTCGTCTTAAATGGTCTATTAAAATATATCCACCCTGTTGCTTGTTTGATTTTACATGACTTTTTTTTTAAATTTTTTATTCCTTTTTGATTCTTGTGCTGTTATTTTTAGTTTTCCCTCTTGCATTTTTTGCAATTGCATTGACTGGCTCTTCTTTGTTTTATAATATTTGATCTTTGTCTGCGTTGTTTTCCTTTCATTAAGATAAAAAAGAATTTATTTTAAATAAAACAATAAAAAATCTCAGTTCTATAGGGAATTAATAAACAAAAAAATGAAAGAAAACGTAAATGTATGTATAATCAATTCATAGGGCTGTATGTATAAATGTAACATTACTTTTGCAACGGTGTGTGCGAGTGTTTGTGGGTTGTGTGCGAGTTATTCAATAACACTAGAGAATTCGCTCAGTAATAATAAATAATAACTTGTATGAGTGCGGTTTGCGCACTCAAGTGCGTGACGTTCTTGGTGGTTCTACAACGTAGAAAAGACAACAATAACAAAATACATTTATTTATAAAGCGGAACTATGCAGAAGTATGTTGTAAACTCAATGCACTTTAAACTCCCTTGGAGTATATACACATGTATAGAATATACATGTTTGAAATGTAACAGAAATTTGTGTTAAATGTTTTACATGTAACAAAAGTACTACTTCTAGTGTTTCTTAGGGCAGATGTCTACGACGTGTATATTCACCCTTTGATTTCTTATTCAAATTTAGTTTTAGCAAAAAAAGAACAAAAACTTTTAACAAAATATGAAAACTATAATTTTATTATTATATTTCATATAAAAATTTTAATAATGCCTTAACTTTGCCAATGTAAGCTTAGTGTGTAGGAGCTTAAACATATTATAACAAACAATTAATCACACCCTACACCATCTTTTGGGCTTATTTGTGTTTTATATAATGTTTCTGGATAAATACATTTTTAAATAATTTCAAGCGTAAGGATTAACATGAAATTTTTCCATCTGATATCTGTCAAGCTCCAGTTCAATAATAGACTAAGATGCTGTCTAAAGAAGTTTGATTATACGGAAATATGATTCAGACCTTTTAAATTAAATATTATGACCCAATAATTAAAATCATTTAACTCTTTTGTACGAGAGAAAAAACTTACTTATGTTAAGTAGCATCCTTTTACCTTTTTTTTAATAATTGAAAAGTGTTATAAACTTTTGACTTACTGCATAAAATTAGAACATATCCTTTTTATTATCATAGAGGGATCATTATTTCTTTACGTTCACAAATTATAAAAAATCCCCAAAGAAATTTTTTTTTAGTTCTTTTAATGACTAGTTTTGCCCAATACTTTATCTGCATGTTACCACATTCTAAAAGCTTTATTTACACTATGAGAAACACTTACACGAAAAATAAATAAACAGTCAATGATAACACTGTTCGATTGGAAAAAGTTACACGCTGGTAACACTTCCACTTGTTTTTAAAATCTCTACAAATGTAAATGATATTTCGTTTGCCCGTGAATTTGTCTGTGTGACTGCGTAACCACCTGCTAACCCAACATTTTATTTAAATATCTATAGCCGTTTTCTTTGATTAAGTTACGTATGTAGCTTTAAACATAAACTTTAATAATTGTTGCATTTTTCAAAGGTTTTACTTTAAGAAAATGTTTAGAATTTAATAAATTTTCATTGCTTATCTTACTTAACGTAACTTAATATAAATAATGGTAAACTTTTGTTTAGAAATTATTTATTTCGTTAACAATAATGATCAGCATATTTATGCTCAAATGCTACTTTTTTAAATTTGACTTTTATATGAAAAAACAATAAAAAGATTAACAGGAAGTTTTCTTAGTACAAATCTGGTGCCAAATTACGGCATTCGTGATCGAGTTAAATTTATAGTAATTTTTTAACTTGAAATTACCGCTTTCGATATCGAGTAAAAGCTATCGAAATTTCATATGATAGTATTCGATAACTAGTGCGCTTTCTAATTCGAATTGGAATTCTTATACCAAATGTAAAGAAAACTGGAGCTCTGGCTTATGAAAAGTTCCTCGTTAGATTAATAGCAATCAAAAAGTATTTTATTTGATTCAAGTGACGTAAAAGATCATTTTAATGTTAATTTTATTACAGACTTTAATTTTATGAATGATTCCGTGCATAAAAGAGATTGATCTGGAAAATCTAATGAATTTTGATCACAGCTTAACCAGTTTTGCAAACTCCGCTTTGACTCATATCCAGTGGTACGTTGAAAACATACACTGGCTAAACGGGATAATGTTAAGGCCAGCTGCAGCTTCGGTGGTAACGCAGTAGACAAATGTATGCCCATTATCTACTACCTACTTTAAAACTCTAAAATGCTTTTTAAACCTTAAACAAATATAAAGGTTTTTAAAGAAAATGTAATAGAATGATGTAATTTTCTTACGCAGTAACCGGTAATGACAGTGGAACACTATTGTCTCGCATTTCTCTTCTTATACGTATAGTTAGTTAGATTTATGTTTTGAGTTAGACGATAGACACAATAAATTATACAAATTAAAAAAAAAATGATTTTTTTCACCAAAACATATTTTAATTTTATTTCGATGTGAAAAAAACCTGGTATTTTTTTTTTAAATTTTGATACGTGAGCTATTGAATGCAGTAATCCATTCATTCGTAACGTAACGCAATTTTATTTAATACGAAAGGTTTTTCGATCACGAGTGCCATAATATGGCCCCTGATTTTTCTGGTGCTCAGAGTGGGACCATGGAGAATGGTTCTTCTTATTTAGCTCTGATAAGTTACAATTTGTGTGTAGTTTTTGATGTAAAGTAAATAAGTTAACATTATTAAAATATTTAAAAGAATTTTTGAATTCTTGCAATGAGAAATTATCTTATTTTATCTTACCGGTAGTCTTTAACCGGGGGTTACTGTTTTGCGTTTCACCATCCTCCATTTATTTAATAAATATTTTCAGTAGAAAACTCTGAAACACTACTGATGTTTGTTTACAAAAAGTAATGTAATGAAAGATAAAAATATACATATGTATGTCTACATATACTTATTAAAATAATGTTTTGAAATTTGTTAAATTTTTGTTTTTTTTTTTATATCTTCTAAATATATTTAAAAGACATTTTTTTCCATATTTGCCATTAATTCCTAAAGAATTTTATTGTTAATAAACTTAAGCCTTTTCTTATTTGCATGTATTTTCCTTTAATTTTAAGGGTTTATTTTTACTTGTCCCACTCTGCGTATGATTTTTCTTAATTATGACGAGATTTATATTTATTATATGAAAAGTTTTTAGTTAATAAACTGACTTTTGCTTAAAAGCATTTTTTTAAATTTTTATTAAAGAATTTTATAAAAAAAATGTTGTTTGTTTTGTAAAACTAATAAAATAAATAATATTAGTTATTTTAAATAAAAAGACGTAATTTGAAATAATTTATTTTTATCTCCTTCATTTATAAAAAAAACTCATTTTAGTTAAATCACTTTATGTATTCTATTCTTGGTTTTCTACGTTTGCAAGTTTCATTGTTGTTAGATTCAAAAACATTTTGATGAGCATATTATAGGTACAAAAAAAAAGAAAAAAATATAATTATTTTTTTTATTAACATTTTTCTTACTAAATAAAAAAACATTCCTTAAAACAAAATTAATGAATTTGTTATCTTAAAAGAAAAACTTTTTTTATACTTTTAAGATAAACTTCCCTTTTTAATAATATTATACTTATAAAAAATATGTCTGTATATAAAAAGTTTTGTTTTGAAAGGAAAAAGGTTTATAAAAAAAATTTTATTTGCAATATTTTTTAGAATAATTTTCTAATATAAGAAAATTTGTTTAAAGTTTAAGTATCTCTGGTAAACAGAAGTTTTTTGTATCTGTTTTTAGTTGGCCATACTGTATATATTAGAATGGTTCAAATGTTTCAAAAATCACAAAAACAGCCGTCTAGAACGATCATCTTAAGAAGCTGATTAGTAGTAATTATCTTTATATTTCGTATAGTGCGCACATCACGTGCTGATCTGTTTGGATTCTTTACTCAATCGTACCATTTAATCGACTGTTTTGCTAAAAACTTTTTGCAAACATTGTTGCAGCTTTATTGTTTTAATGCTTTTCTTCTTGTAAATCCCTTAAGGAATAAGTAAAATTTTTCTTGTAGTGATTTGTTTGTTCATTTTTGTTTCTTTTGTTGTTGTTGCTGTTCTTTTTAACTACAAGTTAAATGATGCTGCCTGTATGTATTCTGTTGTTTATCTTAAGTAGCTGCTGGTTTTGTTGTTGTTTTACTTGCTAAAAGTGTGCAACTATATTTAATAGGTTTAATTAATGATTGATTAATTAGTTGAAGTAGAAACGTTTTTTTTTTATTTATTCTCTTTAGTTTATTTTTGTAGTTTCTTTGTTTCCCCTTTTTTTCGTGCTTTCGTTTTATTTGCAAAGGGCTTGGATTGTCGTTGTATGGGGAAATTTTGGTTTTATAGGAAGCGGATGTCAGAAGTAGTTTTTTGTTGTGTGACTAGCATAAATCGCGAGAAAGAGTTATGTTTTTAGAAGGGTTTAATAAAACAGAGAGTTTAATAAATTTTATTTTGCTACGGAGAAATTATTGCCATTTTTTATATTGGAAAGAAAAATTGCAAAAAAAAAATAAATAATTAGTTATAAGTTACAAAAGGAACAATGTCCAAAATATGAAAAATAATTATTAATATTTTATAACGATTGAAACATTTAAAATTAATTTTCAAATTTATAAATTAATATAAAATGAAAAATTTTTAATATAAAATTAAAAAAGATTTTTAATTAATATTGTCAGGCTTTTTAGTTCATGTGATTACTGTTAAGAATATTATAAAAAATCGAGTACGACACTAGCCGAGTGTAATGAATTTTCGAAACCAGCTACGGTTTCATCTTCAGCACTCTTTGATCGATACTTCGCTGTTGTATGTAAATATAATCTATTTAACTCTCAATTTTATATTATTAGCAACTGGAATTTCTCTCTTTTAACTACTTTATACTTTTTAATTTATTGAACAAATTAATTTTTTTACAATTTTAAGTAATTCTAAGTTTGTTTTAAGTTTATCTTAAGTTAATTTTTAGTTTATTTTGAGTTAATTTTAAGTTTATTTTAATTTAGCTGGCGTTTGTCTGTAGCAAATTAAAGATACACGAGTAACCAAGTCTAGAAAAGTACCCAGCCGGTACAGGTTTTCAAGGCCATTGTCTTTGCGGCGACTCACCACACTATGTATATGGTGCTGCCATAAAGCACACTTATACATAGTGTGGCTTACACCGGGATACTTTTCACAAAACAGACGTCAACAATGGTCTACTGATTTTAAAAAAGATAGGAAATCAAATAGAGGTCAAAAAGGCAAAGTTTTTAAGGTGTTTTTGTAAATTTTTTAAGTTTAATAAGGGCCTATGGCTTTTAATTAAGATAGAAATACATATATGATGGACAAAAAGTATTTTTTTAAATTTTTAAGTTTCTGAATCTTGAAATGTGGACCTTTAGACAAAGAGAATAGAGAGGTTGAGAATAAATATTATTTATTTATGTAACTATGAAAATTGAGGCGAAATAAGCTAAAATAAATTAAATGCATTGTAAAGCACTTACATACATTTACAATTTAAATAAAAAAAATTTATTTTATTTGACGAATTTTAATATTGTTTAAGTTTATTACAGAAAATTTAGGAAAATAGTTTAAATATTTATATTGTTTTTAATAAAAATAGTTTTAAAATTTTAAAAATTGTAAACAAAATAAAATAATAAGAATGAGGAAACAATAAAATGTTGCCTTTATTAATATCAATCATACGCACAGTGTAACAAAATATGAAAATTATTGAAACTACATATGTATTTAGGATACCAAACTTGTTTAAAAGTGTTTAAAGCAGAAAAAATTAGAAATGTTTCCAAAAGTTATTCAGTAATAAAAAAGTCTTTGTTATTACTTTTTTATGGAATTTAAATTTTAAATTTTAACCAGCGTTGCCAGAAACAGCTAAGAAAAAATTTGAGTTGGCTTTTGAATAAAGCTAGAAAAGGTTAAATTTAAAAGACTTCATATAACAACAATAATTAATATCTGACGGTAAACTAAACTTTTTCCGTACTTTGCACGCTGCTTTGTTTCATATAATAATCTCCGAAGAAAATATTTTTAATATAAAAAAAAACGATGGCTTTCGATCTGTAGTTAATTTGATAAAAGACATTTTTTGGTTTTTTTCATTTTATAGCCACAAAATATTCCAAAATAAGAAAAATATTTTGTTGTGAACTGTAAATGAAAAAATGTGTTTTTAGGTTCGAAGATCATAATTTTGGAAAATTTAGATTTTAAAGATATTGCCCTGATAAATCGATATTTTTCAAAAAATGAATTTACGAAAAATATCGATATATCGAAATATCGATTAAACAATTATAGCAATTATTTTAGTTTTCTTTATTCTTTATATTAAAAAAAAATACTAATACAGTCCTAGTACTTTGAATATTTAAAGGGTAAAAATTATATATATAAAAAAAAAAAATTTAAAATTTTAAATATAAAAACTGGAATAATTTGCTTTAAAGTGTATTAAGAAAAACACATATTGGTGTAAATCTTTAAAAGTTTTTCTTATTTTTAAAGGTGTTCCATATTTTTTTAAGCTAATTTTTCTCGCTTTAAGTTATTTTCGAACATTTTAGACCAAATTTCGATTTTTTACCACTAATAAGTAAAAAAATTATTAACTTAAATTTAAGCGTGAAATACATCACGTATTTTAAATTGAATTTCCTATATTCCATCTACTAAGTTTTTAAAGAATCATAGCAATTAAAAAAACAATTAATTTTAAAACAACAATGAGTTTGAATAGAAAAACTTGTATGATATTTAATGTTTTTTTTTCGAACAAAAGAGAAAACAAACTTTTCTTTTGTTATTTTGCTAGAATACAAAGTTTTTATATATATTTATGTGTGCATGTAGATATGTATATTTACACAGATAATAAATTAATGTGTATGGGAATATGTACTTAGGTTAAAGTGAAAAGGGTAATTGTACAGCAAACATTCAATTAATTGACCATACATTTTTTTGCCTTTTTTGTGTGTCGTTGATACATACACTGACATGGATGGCAAGTAATAAATTTTAAGTGGAAAATTATCTAAATAATCACACAAAATACCTGCTCGAACTGTATGAAAAGAGGAATTACATTATTGGTTTTCATAATAAGTATTATGAGAAAGAAAGAGAGTAGTATTGGCATAAAAATAAACGGCTAAAAGGGGTTAGTTGATTTTAAATACAAACGTATATTTACAGGCAAATCTAAATATATGTAAATATTATATTTTATGATATTTGAAGACAAATAAATAAACAATTTACCAAAATATTTTTTCAAATAAATAATTAATTAGATAGCATACCGGTTTTTTAAATCTTGTTAAAACTTGACAAAAGTCTGTAAAAGTTGTTAATAAGCGTAAGAATTTTTTTCTAAATTTTGTATAAAAAAATATAAAGGCAGAAGGCGTGGCATAGCTTATACGAAGTAAATGTTTCTTAACTATGTATCCAAACGGCGATAACGACAATAACCACATTAGGTCTGGGTATCTTTTGGTGACGTTTGTTATTTTTTAAAGTATGTTTGTCTAGAAAGTTGTAATAGCAGCAGACAATTTATTTTTCACAACTATAGGTATGTAGTTGAGTCAAAAAAGCAAAAAAATATCCCGATGGCCTTTTTGTCTTATAATACCGTAGATATATCGAGCAAGATAAAAAAAAATCGATATAAAATATATCAATATTTTTTTTGGTATTCAGTAAAAGTATAGTGATTTACAATTAATATTTTCAATAGTAATTTCGATCAATTATAGCCCAAACAATTCGTTTTGCTTGCCATTGAAGAACCTAGAAACCTTAAAACTATTGACTAGGTAGTTCTTGTTTCTCGACCCTTATAAACAAAGTACTCTTTGTTGACAGTGTTACCAAATTTGATGACAAAAGTGGTGACATAAAGGCACTTGACATCAGTCTTTCTACACGCAAAGAAAAAACATGCTTAAGTGTGGTCACGGTAATATGATCACAGACAATTTTAAAATTCTATGATTACTACAATCATTATATGATTGCCACATTTATAATATGGTTGTAGTCATATTTTACGTCAATACCATGATCATATATATGGTTGCGAGAACCATTATATGATTGTCCAAACTATAAACTTGGTTACGGATAATCATAATTATGATGTCCTTAGAATATATGATGACCATAATCTAAGAGCATCACATATATGGTTATCCGTAACCATATATGGTTATCCCGAGATGCTTGATATTGAAAATCACCAAATTAACGAGATATAAGCAAAAAAAATTTTTTTACACAAAAATGATTATATATGTGTGTAGGACACGTTTTTTGAGAAATTTCAATAAACATTTTTTTTGAGATACATATAAGCAAAAAAAAATTTTCGAGATAGAAACAAAAAAATTTTTTTTTACAGAAAAATGAATGATATTTGTGTGTAAGACATGTCTTTGGGGAAATTTAAAAAAAATATTTGTGAGATATAAGCAAAAAATTTTTTTTCTAGATATTGGCAATTTCTTTTTTACGTAAATACACGCAGTGAAGGGTATATAAATCTACAGCTCATTTATCAAACATTTTTAATAAATTAATTGTTTTTCTTTGTATGTATGACTTTAATCATTGTATACACATTATGACAATTACTTAATGGCATACACAAACACCTGCAGAGAGTATTAGCTCTAAAACTTTATGACACTTTTAATACTCTCATAACTGTTCAACTCTCTATTATTCATGTTCTTTGTAATCCAGCTATTGCTCACTATTCTAATGCATAGACCGGTACAACAATCATTTGTTTTGTCTGTGCTTGTGTGTGAGCGTCTTTGCGTAATTATTTATTTTAAGTAATTTTCTTTATAGCCGCAGTTTTTTTTTTGTTGTTATTGTTAGATATGGTTCTCTTTTTTTATTATTTTATATTTTTCTTGTGTTTTTTGCAAAGTTTAAATTTCCTTGATGAATTTGTTTAAATCCGTTTTTTGTAATTTTATTATTCTGTCTTTTCAATCTTTTTACATTGTTTGCTTTAGTTATAAGTATAAGTAGAATATAAAAGTAAAAAAGCAACAGTAGCAATAGAAAACTCTACTAAAACTTAACCTAACTTTATATACGCCTCAAGGAATTTTTATAAAGGACAAAGTCAACGGTTAATGTTATAGTTTGTTATTATTTTTTTTATTGTTGCTGTATTTATACAAGTAAAATAAAAAAAAAAAATTATTTAAAAACAAGTAACATTAGTACAATTGTAGGCTTAGATTAAATTGAGGTACTCTTCACCAAAACACTGGTAAATATTAAATAATTAAAGATTTAAAGCAAAAATTTTTTTAGATGAAAATTTAAGACTTTTTGATTAAATAATTTTTTTTTTGGTAAATTTTATATTTGTTATTAAAATTTTTAAGAGTCTTACGTTACTTGGAAACTTTGGGGGCATTGACTTTAACATTAAATCGGATGCGTTAAATATCATTTAAACCTTTCTTTATCTAAACAAAGAGAAACCAATTGATTAGAAATCTTTGTATATGAATTCTATTGTGAAGGGTGTATTATAAAAACACAAACAATGTTACATTGTCGATGTAGTTGTTAAGGTTGAGTGGCATCTTCTCCAACTTGTTTTCATAGTAACAAGAGTACTCAAGGTTAGTTTGTTCTGCCTGTCTTTCTCTTTTTAAGTTGTTAACAAGAATTAATTTAATTATTATTAAAGCTTTAGTTGTTAACTTGAGCATCGGAGAAGGAATTGTTATTGTTGTTGCTAAACAGTTAATGCAAATATGAAATATGAGATTTCCTTTGACAAAGAGTAAACTAACAGGAAATGCAATAAAATGGTTTTGACAGGCAAGTAAAATTTTAAAGATACAGACATATTTGATAAAGTTTTATAGGGAAAATTGAAATGTGCAAAATTATCATAAATAAATTAAGGCTTAGAAAACAAAAAAAGAGAATTAAAAAACTCTAAATGATTTTCAAAAGGAAAACTTAAGATAAATAGTTTATAATATAAAACTTGTGGTTTAAACGAAGCTATGAAGGCTTAGAAAATGTCAAGCCTTATTAAACATCCATTAAATATGCTCTGCTTTTTCTTAGTTAAATCATTCTTAAACTCTACTGCGTTTGCCTATAATTTTTTAATTATTAAGAGTTTTTAAGTAATTCCCCTTGAAAATTTAATTTTGCCAATATTTTTACCAAAATGTCCAAATTTACTTTATGTTTGTTTTCGTGCGCTTTAACTCACTTTTAAACTAAATAATTTATTATACTTTCTCTTCTTCTATCGCTCTTTCTTTTAAGATTTTTTCTTTAAAAAAAAATGTATATTTGTGTATCAATGTTATTCAGAAACACAGTTTTTTTTTAAACAATTTTTTATGCAAAATTTGGCATTCAATTTGTTTAGATATCTTTTATAGTTTTCTATATTTCCTATGGTTAAGAGTATTATATAGTTTAAGTGGAATACGTACATATGTACTGTATAGGTATGTATGTATTTGTGCCATGAATTATGTTTGGGTTTATTTTTGCATATGACTGGCTTGAAATTTAATTTTCTGTTACTATTTGTGTTACTCGTATTTGGTGTTTTGCAATTTGTTTTTGGCATAAAATTGAGGAATGTTTGCTTTTTAAATATAAAGTCAAGGTTATGGCAAAATGGTTGGTGTTTGTTTAATCGTGTGTTATTGTAAGTTTACTTAGTATTTTAAAAATATTGTAAAACAATTAAGTAAATTTAATAAAAAAATTAAAAAAATAAAATTTGATTATTAAACGAAAAATTAAAAAAAAATCTTTATAAAACTTAATTTATATTTATCTATGTACATATGTACCTGCTAAAATCAACGATTCTTAATCTCTTTTTTGTATTTAAGAGTTTAAAAAGAACATTTTTTTAATTTATCACTAAGGAGAATCATTTAGAGAATTTTTGAAATGCAGAAAACTTTAAAAAAAAGTTTTTGATAATTTTTTATAAACTTTATTTTGCCTTAAATTTTTATATAATAAATGTTTAAATAAATAGACAAGCTTGAGGTCTTCTTCTTTGTTTTTTATTATTAAATATTTTTATTTTTTTATTATTTGAATATTTAATAATAAAAAACAAAGAAAAAGACCTCAAGCTTGTCTATTTATTTAAACAAAAAGGTCGACAAAAAACTACTTAAAAATTATTTTTTAATAATTTTTTTTTAGAATATTTTTTTACAAGTGTGTTATAAAGTAAGACAAATTAACCTTTCCGACGGTATGTAACATACCTAACTAAAATTTCATACCTCCGATACAACAATATGTTTATTTAATTTTAAAACATTTCTATAGCAAAAAAAAAAAATGATTTTATTCCTGAGGCAAACATATTGTTGGTATTACAGTATTGGGGTATTAGTTAGGTATGTAACATACCATCGGAAAGGTTGATTTGTCTAGTTTCTCAGTATAAGTTTTATTTTTAAGGTTTTAGAAACACTCGCACACAAATAGGAAAAAATTCCAAATAGTGCATGTGGTAAAAATTGAAAAATCCTTGTCTTGAGGTACAAAATATTTCTAAGCTTTTTTTTGAGCAAAAAAAGGGTCCGTTTGAAAAAAAAAATAAAAAAAATTTTATTTTGCAAAAAAATTTATTAAAAATTTTTTTATTTAAAAAAAAAATGTTTTTTTTTGAACATATTGAAAAAATTGCTATCTAAACTACTTTGGGCAAATTTTGCTAAAAGCAATAGTTGGCCAAATGGTCAAACTTTGACCCCATATAACTCAGAGAGTTCTTGACCGATCTTGTTGAAAAACTGTTTCTGAGCTACTATCTAACTACTATGGTGCAAATTATATCCCGATCAGAAGACATCGATTTCAAAAGTTGGTCCACTTGACGTGAAATCCCCCATATGTATATTACTTAAAATTTTTTACTATGAACGATGAATAAATAGTTAGAATAAACATAGATTTTAATTACTTATATATTTTGATATAAAATATTTCCTATTAAAATGAAGCTCTTAACACATAAAATTAAAATAAAATAAATCTTTGGTTTTATAAAATTTTTAAAAGATTTCTTATTTCAAAAATATATTTATTTAATTGTATATTCGATAAGTTTAGAAAGAAGAAGTGATTCTTCTCATTTTATTGCTTTAATATCTATGAAGCAGTCCTTTCTTTTAAGCATCAATTTAGGTTTTTTCTGAATAAACACTCGTCTACATGTTTACTCTAGTTCTCTAATGTATTGCCATTGTTTCTTTACTCAGTACACTTTTCCCTTATATAGCAACAAAAACTGCATTAACTTTGTTTAAAAACCCCGTAAACGACCTCAACTTACCTACCTACCTCTACACAGCCATTAGCACTTTACAGTGCAGTTGTTGTTAAATTTACTTTTACGTTTGCTGTATGCAATGTTCGTGTGTGTATATTTAAGAGCGTATAGTTTATAAACCTGAGGCTTTTTTTGTATCATTTCTCCCTATAATGTCAAAAGACATTTGTCATCATAACTTTGGGTATGAATGAAAGTTGTTATGTATGTATGTATATCTAATGTGTATCTCCAAAGACTGTGGTGACTTTTACTCTGTTTTAGATTTTAAGTGTAACTATATGCATGTTCATGTATTTATATGTGTAGGTGTATGTATGTATGTGTTTTATGTGACTTTGCCATTCATATGGGTGTGAAAAACTAATGTTCCAAAGTTTAGTTTAAAGCCATGAATTATGCGACTTTGTGGTTTTATTGCCAACATTGTCTTAAGCAGTAAAAAAAAACTAAAGTGTTGAAAAAAAATACAATAATAATAATAATACATGCAAGTGAACTCTCTCTAACTCTTTGATGTTTAAATTGCTTGCAGAGAATTGCATATGAAATACTGCAAAGTAAAAACTTACGTGCTGTTAAAAATGATGTTAGTTTTAGTTAAGCAAAAGTAAATTCGCTTTTAAATTGTAGCAATTTTTTTCGTGTTTATTTGCATAGAAAAATGAATTTACGTAAAAAAAGAAATTGGCGAAATTAAATCAGGGTTCTAAGATAGAGAGAACAGCTGAATTGCTAAAATCTCACAAAATTATGTAAAAAATTAAATCCAAACAAAGCTGAATAAAAAAAATATTAATTTCCTTGAGCTTCTGTTTAGATGGCTAAATTTCAATATTTATCTAATTAAGAACTCAAATAGTATACACTTTTTGAAAGAAAGTAACTGAAAATATTTAATTTTTGTCTTAGATCATCTTAAGTTGGCTGAATTTTGAAACTGTTTAAGATATATTTTTTCATTTTTATAAAGAAATGCTACTATAAATATTACAATAAATAATTATTTTATTCTTCACTATTTTGTTTTGTAAATTGCATTTAGATTTTTAGAGCTGAAGTATTTTTGACTTCGACTGCAGCGGCACGACTCACTGGTGTGAGTAGGCGTGACTCCAAAGTTGGTCACCTCGAGTATATATTTTTTTTAAATAGCCAAAAATTCATTTTTTATCCAAATTAAAACAAAAATTTTACACTAAGTTAGAATTTTGAAATATCTACAAAAAACATGTGGGTTATCTCTACAAAGTTAAGAGATATTTAGGTTGAAAAAAAATTACTTACAGACTTTTTTTGTTTTTTTTTTTGAATTGGTGAGTTTACTAAACGTCAGTATTTATTTTTTTAATATCACTTAGATTTCTAATAAAATTCTTTAAAAAAATATAAGCAAGCAAACAAGTTATCTAATTTATATAAAAATTTACAAGCCTCCAAAATGGGACCATGTAAAAAATGTCATATTTTTGCGTCATATGTTTAGGTGTTATGAAAAACTTAACTAAAATGCATGTAAAAAAATGACATTCGTGTTAACAAATTCCTAATGACCAAATTTCAAAAACTTTCAGGTTTATTTTAATTAAAAAAAAATATTACACTTAAATTACTACATTAGTATAAAAAAAATTATAAAAGTGGTTTTAATATCATACAGTAAATAGTTCTAGGAATGCCATTTCCCCTAAAACAACTCATTTTTGGAACACATCCTTTCCGGCTTAGCAATTTTGGGATTAAGAAGCGGCAAAAAGGAAAAGTTTTTAAGTCATTGATTTAAATATCTTTTGGTCTACATAAGTTGTTAATTTTACTCAAATGTTATACTTTTTTTTTGGTATACTACTTTTAATTAATAGATCAAGTTTAAGTTTTTTATACTAAGTAATATTGCCCAAGTTCTAAGGTTTTCGCTAATATCAAATACTTTTATCACAAGCATATAGTCACCTCACACGAGATCCATAAACTTAGCTTCTTTTGACATTTTATTACTTTTTATATGTTTTGTATGAAAACTGTATGGTCACATGTGTATTAATAGGTTTATGACGGGCACCGATTGCGTGATTAGCGTGACCGTAAGTCATTCTTGCATAATCGTTAATACATTTTTATTCTTAACATCTGAGCGTGAGTATAGAAAAAATTGACGTACCTAAGCGTGAGTGTAGAAAACTGACGTGAGTGAGCGAAAAATGATTCGACTTTATTGTGTTTGTTTTGGGACTTCCTTTTGTCGCTTTTATTCTGAAAAATAGTTGAAAAATATCTTTGTATATCTAAAAATTGACTCAATTTTACCCTCAACTTTGTTTTTTTTGATTTTTTTAAATTCTAAGAAATTTATAATCTGAAACTTCTAGTAATACAAATATATATAAATAACATTATTTTCTTACTTTTTTATTTTATTTTTTTCTCTTTCATAACCATATAAACAAATATTTATTTCAAGTGTTTGAAAATATAGTTGTCACCATGAATCATAAAAAACCAAGGCCGTAACAGTTTTTTTTTTCAAATATAAAAAAATTTAAAACAAAGCTCTCATGTTTGTTCGTATAAAAAGATTTATGGTAAATATGTAAAACTGCATGACGATTTACAAAACTCAATTTTAAATAATAAAAATAAAAACATTTTGTTAAATATGATATTTGTGATATAAAAAAAATGTTAGTAATAAAAAATCTATAATAATAGATTCAAAAAAAAGTACTACAAAAATACTTTTTTTGCAAAGATTTTGTATAGGCTTTTTCTGCAATGTCACGACAAGTTTATAAATAATGAAAATTGGTATGAATTTCAAAACAAGTAAGAATGATATATTCGGTTGCAACCGTGAATTCTTTTTGGAATCTTTTTTCAAGAGAACAAGTGGTTAACTAGTTTTTGATCATCAAAAGTACTCGAAGAAGACTCATTTAGATGATTTGTCACAAAACAATCTTCCTAATGTTAGGGTGCGTACAGAGTGGCCGCTTGTTGCCGAGCCGAGCCGACTGACGCTTATTGCGAGAACTGTTCATGCGAGAAACAAGTTTGAGTGTACATAGTGGATGCGAGAATCAGCGCTGATATTTTATCTATTATTTGTGTTTTATGTATGTTTGTATGCATTAATTTAAATTTTTTAATTATAATTTTATTTAATTTTTATTAGTTTTATTAAATTTTTATTATTTATTTGAATTTTTATTTTTTTGTTAAATTTTTATTTTATTTTTTTATTTTTATTTTATTTTTAATTTTGTTATTTGCTTTTTCTTAAATTTTTGTTTTTAATTTTTTTAAATGTTTTCCAAACAAGTTGAAATTGACAAAATTACATAAACAATATTTTCGGCGCTGAAAAACGCTTTGGAACTGTTTTCTCGC